>CM053503.1:2121594-2142971 GCA_028627145.1 Eidolon dupreanum | reverse complement strand
CGTGTCCAAATTATATCTAGTCTGGTCCCTTGTTTTACGAGGAAAATGAGGCCCTAGAGGCAGAGCGGGTGGCTCTGGTCACACTGGAAGTAAATGCAAGTCAGGTCTTGGGGGCCAAGGACTACACCCCAATTTTGCTGTAATCAGAGGAACCAATCTAGCACCACGGTGGCTGAGGCTGGTCTGTCACCTGGGAGGGGGTGTCACCTACCCTCCAGGAGAGGTGCACAGCAAGACCCTGGCACACAGCAGGGACTCAACAAAGGCCAGTTTCCCAACCCCCCAAAATACCTATTTCTTACATCTCTATTAAAAAACAGAAGGAAAACTCATCCCGACAGTTGCAAAGCAGCTGGCCAGCCAGACACAAGCAGCGCCTGTGCTGGGGCCGTGAGGATGAGTCACTCATGATCTTGCCCTGGGGGCGAAGAGATGACCAGGTAAAAGGGGCTGAACCTGGAGGGCGGGAAGATTTTGGAAACTTCAGAGGCGAGCGCCAGGGGAAGGAGAATCCGGGGTGCTGGTGGAAAGGCTCCAGGAAGGGAGCGGCAGAGCCAGTACCGAGGGGCAGAGTGGGCTGTGGGATGAGACCAGTCTTGGGCTCCTTCTGGATTCTCCTTTAACCCTGAGAAAGCCCGGGGTTTGGGGGAGGGGTACACACTGCCCCACCTCCTGGTTACAGATTAGGAAAGCGGCTCAGAGGGCTGGAATTCACAGCCTGGGCTCCAACCCAGAACCCCAAACCTCCAGCTCTCAATCCTCAACCTGAGGGGAGGGAGGGAGACAGAGGGCCTGCCTGAGGTCTGGCTTCTCCACGGCTGGGAAGTGCACGCAGACAGGAAGAGCTGACATTTTAAAACGCTTCCCCCATCCTTTCCAAGGGAACCGATTTTCAGGACAAGGCACCAGTAACATGTGCCTTGCCAATGGTCCAGGGCCCCATTCCACTGAGGGTGTGTGTTCTCCCCTACACCTGGGCCCGCAGCAGCAGCAACAACAGCAGGTTTCACTCAGAACAATGACTGCAGGTTTGGGTCTGGCAACGTGGTGACTCACAGCTCTGCCCATAACCCATAATGGCAGGGGAGGGTCATGGAAAAACACTGGCTGCCCCTTAGCAGAGCAACGGCAAACAGGGCAGAGGGAGTACTACAGTCTGATGACTGCCCACTACGTGCCAGGCATTGGCGGAAACTTATCTCATGCCTCCCCACCCCATCCCCGCCAAGACAGTGGGAGCTGGGGCTGTCTTTCATGGTCCACGTTCTCCAGGTGGAGGTTCAGTGGGGCGAGTGACTTGTCCCTTGGAGGCTGGCTGGGCTGGAGCCAGGCCTTCCCACATCGTGCTCCCTTCACCCTCCGCCCTAACAAACAGCTGGGGTCCCCTCCCACCCCAGCACAGGCCTGGAACCCGGGCAAGTGCTCAGGAAATGCTGGCGGAAGACAAGGCAAGTCATACGGGGGAAGGAAATTCACTGTTACAAAAGATAGGTTATGTACTGTCTGCCCCCGACACTGTATCTTTTTCGTAGCAACTACCTGTGTTCTGAGAAAAAAGGTACCTGGCCCCCCACCCCGATCTTACAGATAAACTGGCTGAGTGAGAGGGGTCTGTCCAGCAGCCAGACCCACAGGACACCCCCTTCCTGGCTCTGGAGTCCCCACCTAATCACCTGCACTGCTTCGTCTGTCTCGGCCCCAGGAGGCAACCCATTGAAGAGGAGCCTGGTTCCAGCAAAGGAGAAGGCGGCTGGCCTCTGAATGTGTTCTGGCTTCAGCACCTGGGCAAAACCACCCAAAACTAGGGCCCACCCCTCAGCCGGGACCTGTCGGGAGACCCTCTGGAGGTCCAGGCTCGAGCAGCTGGTGAGTGGGATGGAGCCCTGCCCACAGAAAGGGAGAGATCCGAGAAGCACCTAAGACCTTTTCATTCTTCTTTACATTCCTTTTCCATCTCTCACACCCTGTTTTCTTTAATCTGAAAAATGAAGGTGAGCCAGGCTCCAGTAGAATGAGGAAACATAAAAGAATTCTATGACCTGAACAGTTAAAGCCACACGATTTCATGGGGCTGGCTCCTTGTCTCCCCGAGGCAGTGGCTGAAAGCAAGGGTCCAGTTCTAAAGTCTGACAGACCTTGGGAGAGTCACTTCCGGTTCAGGAGCCTCAGTTTTCTTAACTGTCTACTGGGGGTGACAACTTATTTCTCCCAGCTGGGGGGCTCGGAGGTGTGGTGAGGTCAGCACAGACTTGGCACAGAGCAGGAGCCAAAGTCCATTTTAGTTCTGTGACCCCGCAGCCCTGGCCCAGCCCCAGGTGCTGGTAGGACCAGAGCCACAGGTACGGGCCACTCTCGGCCCGAAACTTTAGATGGCTCCTAAAGCGCCAAGGAGGCAAAGCCTAAATGGGTCATCACAGCATTGTGGCTCCTCATCACCGAAACTCTGCCCACTTGGCTTGTTCATCCACGTGACCCTCAACTCCCCGAGCCACAGAGCCACACGCCCCTGAGTGTCTCACCGAGGCCTGCCCGGCTGGACACAAGTTCCCCGCCCTGAAACGCGCACTCACACCGCGAGGTGCCGGACACCCTCCCACCCTCATCTGCACGTGTCCTCCAGGAGGCCTCCGCGCCTTCCCCAGGCGGACCCTGCCCGGCCTCCCCGCAGCTGCACCCCAGCGGTTCTCGGCCAAAGGCCTGCCCGCAGACCGCGCCCTTCCCAGCAGAAGGGTCGAGAGCGGTCCACCCCCGGGGCGCCCAGGGCCCGCACTTTGTGCTCCAGCCTGTGCAGGAGGTGGCCCCAGCACGGCTCCGGGACCCCCACCCTGCGTCGCCCCGGCCCGCACCTCATGCTCCAGCTTGTGCAGGAGGCGGCCCCAGTACCGCTCCGGGACCCCCGACGCGCGCAGCGCGGGGCCGTGCAGCGCCGCAAACTCGGCCAGAGCCTGCGCGCCCTGCTCCGGGTCCGGGCCCCGCACCGACTCCGGAGTCAGCACCAGCCCCGCGTCCGCCTCCATGGCGCCTCCACCAGCACCAAACCCCGCGCCGCCGCAGCCCGCGGGCCCGGCCCTCTCGACTCCGCCCGCCCGCCAGCGCCGCCGCCCCGCCCTCCTCCCGAGGTCCCCGCGCCACCGCCCACCGCCCGCCTGCTGCACGCCCGGCCGGCTCGCGCGGGACCGCGGGGCTCGCGGGGGGCGGGATGCGCGGAAAAACCCTGGCACCCGAAGGCCCGGCCGTCGGAGGGGCGAGCGCGCGTGCGTGAACGCGCGGGACTGTGCGCGCGGGGGGCGCGCTCGTGGCCCCAGCAGCCGGCCGATGCGCACGCGCGCCCGGCGGGGCGGGGCTTTCCCTCACGCCCGCGGCTGTCCCGCGGGATGCCGGGAGGAGGCCCGAGCGCTGTCGGAGCCCAAGCGACCCCAGAGCCTGTCCCGAAGGGGACACGGAGGGCCGGAGACAGCGCTGTGGCTGAGCTGCCGTCCCGGGCGCCGTGCACAGTTTGATGGCTTGCAGGCCTCGGGAAGTAGGAGGGGCTCTCTGATACTTTGAATGCTTCACCTAATTGAAGTGCTGTAAAGACGTGGGCCTTCTCATTTGGATTCAGAATATAAATTTATGCATTTAAAAGGGGGAGGTTTTTCTTAACCAGTTGAGCTATTGCAAAGGTGTTTCAAAGTGCAGTTACAGAATTTCCAAAAATCGTTCTTTGAACATCCTGATTTTCAAATTCTTCTATTACTTCTGTGGAGGTTCAGAAAGAGCCACCCCCAAGATATACCTAAGTGGTATGCGGATTATTTTTGAGTTCAAGACAACTGAGACCCTGAGGCCTCAAAAGAAAATTCTGCCCTACACCCCTCTATCTAGAGGAATTTGAATTGGGGGACTTGCCCATAATAAGGGATTATCAGAGATGACCTTTTTTTTTTTTAAGCCTATCTATAGGGTAAGAGAAACTTCTAATCACTAAAAGCTCTTTGTATCATCCTGAAATGACCCTTTGAAGCCCACAAGGCACCTTGCCTCATCGGTAGCTCAGAATGTCTTACACACCCATGTTCCTTTTGTCTCTGAACCTCTCATGTACGTGGGGTCTCCTCGTGCATGCGGGGTTCTCATGTGTACAGATGTTTTAAATTCGGTTATTCCCTCTTGTCACTCTGTCTTGTGTCTGTTTATTAGACGAGCGAAAAGAACCTGGGGGATGGAGGGACGTTTCTCCCTCCCACACACCTCCACAGCCGTGTGTTCCGTTGGCTTCCCGTTTGCAACTCCACAATCAGTGTCTTTTGCTAAAAGGCTCAAGGCCTAAAGTTTTGTTGGGTGGTGCTTCAGTTGCTGAATATTCTTATTAAACGTTTAAAACAGAATTTGAGCAAATACTCCAGTTTAGAGGACTCGTTCAACGTGGCTAAGACCCTTAAACTGTATGCAAAGACTCAAGCTTCCACACTCCAGTTGGTGAGGGGCACGAAGAAAGACGTGTTACTGCCACGCTCAAATATTTTTTCGTGTCTGACATCGGCTTTGTCACAAAAAATTTGTATTTCAATTACTCTAATTATGAATACTTGTAAAATTTTGACAACTATGTTTTTTAATTCAATTGATATTGATAAAGACTAACTGGAACTTTAAACATAATCTGTCAGGAGAGTCTATGGGAGGAGCTGGGGCTTCTGGAAGTTCTTGCACTCTAGTTGTGAGACCCCTATACACAAGAACACTACAAGAACTCTGTTTATAGTAAAGCTTATGGTTTTAACTTCCTTTTCCCTTCTATATACTCCTCCATCTTGGTGCGCAGGCCAGGGTGTACACGTGGCTTGCCATGTCTGCATGCACTCGCTCAAAACCCTATCTTTTTCCCAAATAAATGCTTTTTGCTGATGAAACACCTAGACGTTATTTTTCAGTCGACAGTGTAATTTTACAGCTTGTTTGGATGAAATTCTTAACCACATCTAGTTCCAAATGCATGTTTGCTCCATGGGGTTATTGCTAAGAAGGTTAGTACTGTGTCCCATCGAATTTCATGAGTATTATCGCAAAAAAAGGCCTTCGGTGTTCAACTTTCTGAGTTAGCTGAGTAGCATTCGCAATAATGCTAGTTTTTCAACTCGGACAGAATGAACTTCCGAAAGCTTAATTTTGATCCCATGAATTGGATGAAAAAAATGGAACTGATGACTTTGATACAAATCGGCATCAGCCGTGAATAATTCCTCAGCCAGTGGATAAGCACGAGAAATACCTCTTTGAGACGTGTACCTTGTTTGGAATATTAATATCACCTATGCAATTGTTTTTTCTCCTGATGAGTGCATGACACCAGACCATCTCATTATTGAGGAGCAAAGTTATGAGCTTGGTTGGGATTCTGAATTCTTTGAGAATCTGATGAAGGCCGTGGGCTGTATTCCCAGAGAAATGCATGCACACGTACATGCAGGTGTGCACACACTAAGGGCACTGATTTCGCACCTAATTTCGAGGGGTCCCGGGTCCCCTGAGGCTCGCCGTGCCTGTGACTCCCAGATAGAAGTCCCCGTGGACAGGGAGGGACGCCTCGCATTTCATAATGCTGGTCACGAGGAGAAATGGAATTTGAAACAGCTTTCCTTTCTGGTAGACCATTTAGGAGCAGGCGTGTTCCCTAACTTTGGGTGCCTTCCACCTTCAGATCTCAAAGTCCCTCTGTGCCTTCCAGAACTTACTGCACCACCTGTATACTTTCAGCGCTCAGTACAGCCAGGGGATTTCTGAAAAGTTTTTTCTTTCCCAATTTCAGTTACCTTTCTCCTCACCATCATGACCTCTGATGCGTGAGAGATAGGAGCAGTGTTTACGTACATTTTTTGTTTATTATTAAAGTGATTTTCACAAATGTTTAAATACATGCATATGTATGAACATAATGAGAAAACAAAATTCTGAATATTCGAGGCGACTAAAAGAAAAACGTGGTTACGCTGACAGTGTCACTCTGTGGCAGGCAGTGATTGCCGAAGCGCAAGGACCGTCGGCGCCGTCACAGGAGACCAAGGGGAAGGCTTGCAGGCACGAGGGTTCTGCTCTCTGGTCCCTTGGTCCCTCCCGACCCAGCGATATGCAGGCATCCTGTGTCAAGAGCAATACAGACCGGGTCGGCTCAGACTGTATAACAGTTCTGATCTCGGCAGAATCAAGAAGTTTCCCCAAAATGTACGTGGCCTCTGGATTGAACAAGAAGATACTTGGCATCGACCAGCTCTCTCTCCCCGACCCCTGCTTCTCTCTACCCGGGTGACACCTGCACTCTCTACTCTGCCTGTGCCTGGACCGCGAGAGCGGCCGGTGGGGGAGGGGACACTCGGCGTGCATCCGGGGCTGTGCGCAGGGCCTGGGCTGGAAGCCGCGGCCCAGCTCGCCCAGTGGGCTCACGTTGGAACGGAAGTGACCTGTCCACCGGGGCGGAAGGCAGAGGCTCCTCTTTCTGCGAGTGGATTTTTAGTGCTTATTCCAGAGGGAAGGACCCCGGTTACATCCGCACCCCTCCTTGCCTGCTTGCCCTCCTCCTCACACCCCTGCCCCTGTACGCTCCGCGACCAGGACTGGCCGACCTGCAAAATTCCGTACCGACATTTCAGAGAGACGTTCCCTACTTTGGGATCAGACGGGCTTGGTTCTGATTCTCGTCCCGTGAATTATAACTATGGCCTTGGGCAGGTCGCTGGGCTCCCAGACTTAGGCTCCACATCTGAAGAACTCGTTTAGCCCGAGGGTTTTTGTGAGCAGACGGTAGCTGGTTGAGCTCAGAGCCTGGCCAGGGTGGGGAGGGGACCCCTGGCTCTTCCTGTTGAGATTTGGGGTGCACAGAAAATTTCAGGGGGTCTTTTCAGGGTCTGAGGAGGCCCCAGGGAACGAAGCGTCCTGTTCTCTGGAGGCCACCTGTGCAGGGTTCTGGGAGGGGGCGTGTGGCCGTGCAGTGTCGTCTGGGCCGGGGCAGGGGGCTGCCTCGCCTCTGCTGGCCCCCTCTCCAGGAAGCCAGGCAGCCTGGGCGAGGCTGACTCCCGCCCGTGCTGGCTCTGTGCCTGGCACACAGTAGGTGCTTAGGATTTACTCCTGGAGGGGTTGGCGATCTGCGTGGGAGAGTGGGAACTATTCACAGTGTCTTCCAAATGCCAAATCCTTCCGCCTTTGGCCTAAATGACATTGGTTGAGTGCTGTCCCCTGGTCAGAAGGGCTGGGCTGCCACCATGTGCGTCGTTGGTGAAGAAGAGAGGTCTTGGTAGAAGATGCAGTTTGCTGGCTTCACTGACTTCTAAGCATGGAACTGGGGTCCCTGGGAGCCAAGAAAGGCACGTGCCTTCTGGAGCGCGTGCCGTGCGGGCACAGGCGGCCGGGCGCCCAAGGTCAGCAGCGTTGGCCCGTGTGCATCTGCGTCTGCCGGTGGAGCAGGGTGGCTGCATCGTGAGGCCAGGCTGGCTGCTGCTTCTTCTGATGTCCTTGAAATGCAGATGTAACCCCAGCTCTGTCCCTTCTGTGGATGCCCTCCATCCCCAGTGGGGGTCCTGGGCGGTGCCGGGGTTAGGGACTGGCTTTTCCTGAGGAGAACCCTGGGCTGTGCCCACCCTCAGCTCAGCCTCTGTCACCTTTATCTCTGTGACCAGGGGGGCTTTCCAGGGATCCTGTGAGTTCCCAGCTGTGGTCTCCCTGCCGTCGTAGGAGCCTAGCACACAGTAGGTGCTCGGCAAACATCTGCTGAGTGACCCGACTTAGTTCAGTATCTTAGTTTTCTTCTGGGGGTGGTGGAGGTGCTGGGATAATTATTTACCCCCCCCCCAAAATGTCACTTAGGCACCTGCTATAGCTCCCACAGGTCAGAGGTCTCTTGCTGTGGACAGTGGGTGGTGACCTTGGCTGCATCTCTGGGACGACAAGGGTTCAGGTAGGAAACGGGCGTGTGAGGTGGGGGAGAGAGGGTCTTGCAGGCTTTCAGAGTCAGCCTCTTTGGGCGTCTGCAGTCTGGAGACTTTATGGGCTGGGTTTCGGTTCTGCTTTATCTGCATGTCTCAAACCAACGGAGGATGTCAGGAGGGAAAGCTGTCCCTGGGCCCGACAGCCTCCTCAAGCGTGTCACCACAGAGGTGGGCAGAAGCTGAGAAGGACTGTCCCTGGGGAGCCGGCTCTGGGAAGGATGATGTCACCGGCACTGGCAGACTGGACCTGGGGGACAGAGGCCGACCCTGCTGTTCGAGAGACTGGATGGAGAGCTCCAGGGGAGGGGACAGGCCAGCACAGCGTGACAGCTGCAAGGCTCCAGCTCAGGGGAAAAGCAAGCCGGATTTGGGGAAGCAGATGGAGGGACGTCAACACTCCCAGGGCTTGGCTGGCCACTAGCCCTGCAGGCAGAGTCTTTCTCCTTCCTCAGCATGTTTCTGGGGAAGCAGAGAGTTCCAGGAGGGGCCGGGGACACGGGGCAGTAGCACTTCCTCTGGGCCTGCCGTCCCCAGGAATCAGGTGCGGACGCCGTGGTCCCCCACGGCCGTCTTCGCCGCGTCTCCGGCCGGCCCAGCGCGATGCTCCCCTCGGAGCAGAACCGAGCTCACCAGAGCCTCCCGGCCTTGGCGCCTGCTTCCCGTCCTGGCCGCCTGGGCAAGCTTTCTCCAGAAGCTTGTTCCTTAGCTCCTTCCCTTGAAGTTCACCAACTGACCAGTCACTGAGGGTCAGTGCAGGATAAGGGCAGGCCTGGGCGGACCCGATGAGTCTGGCTGTCCAAGGGCCATGTCCATCCAGGAGTGGGGGGTGCGCTCTGGCTCAGCCCCTCCCCAGCTCGCTTCTTCCTCGGCAGCACAGGACTCCTGCATCCTGGTCCTCGGCTTCCGTGCTTCTGGACTCATCGTGGGGATCTGTCCTTCCTGGGCCCGGCCCTTGCCCACCTTCTCTTTTCTCTCCCTCACCTGGAACCAGGTGGAATGACCACCTTGCGTCAGCCAAGTCACTACTGGCTTCTCCAACATGGAAATGTGGAGAAGTGTGCTGTTGCCTGGGGAGGTCCCCCAGGACCAGCAGGCCCCGAGGACTGGGGACAGCTCTGGGTTTAACAGGTGGGACTGAGAGCTGACGTGGAGATTTGGGACAGCCCGCTTCTGGACTCAGTCCCCTGATGGTGCAGGGGGCAGTTTGATTGGGGAGGGGGGCTGCGTGGTTAATGTGTGTGTTGCTGGCTACCTGGTACTTGTGAAGGCTGTGGGGACCCACATCTGAGTCTGCCCCCGTCCTGTTCTGCCCGGGGACACTGGGTTGGGTTTGACCACAGTGGCGGGAGGCCACAAAGCGTGGGTAGACTCCCACTAACAGGGCGGGTGGATTAGTGGATATGGGGGTGGCCAACTGCCAGAAGTCACCCACGAGAACAGCAGGAAGAGGTCAGAGATCTCTTCTGGCCCTCTCTGGGTTTTGGGGGAGGGTTGAAACATACCCTCCTAGTACTCCCCCTGGCCGGAGCTGTTGCTGGGGGCTCGTTCTGGCGGACACTTGTCTGATTTCTGGGGATAATCAAGGGAAGACAAGCCTCTTTCTGGAAACTCAGGCTTTTAAGGACTATGACCAGGGAAAGGGCAGTGTGGCCCAACGGGGCTTCTCAGCTGACCCTGGCCACCTACCTACCAAGCGCTGCCCCTCCTAGCTTGAGCTGGATTTCGGTAGAGACGACACAGATGCCGGGCGGGCTGGGGACTCACCATTGCCGAGACAGGGAATGGCAGTGACTAATTCCTGAGTTCCGAGCTCTTTTTTTTTTGGATTGTAAAATTCATCATAACCTGCCAGTCACCGAGCCCCGAATCGCCGGAGACCTCGTCCCCTCGCTGTCTCTGCCAGCCTCAGACGCAGGGGGTCCTCACGCCGTGCTCGGCCCCCGCTGGTCAGCCCGGCTCTGGGGAGGAGGCGGCAACCTGGAGCGGGCGTGGGGCTTTGTCTTAAGACTCCCCTAAGTTCCTTGGATTTTGAATATTCGTTAGCCTTAAAAATACAGACCACTTCCTGTGCCCGTCCTGCAGCAGGCGGCCAGAGTCCCCAGCAGGCAGGCCTCAGCACGCCTAGTCTTCCTGGGCTCTCTCCCAGCGCTGGCTTCCTGGCTGAGTGGGACGCCAGGCAATCTGGTCAAACTCTGGACTTTTCTTTTTCAGGAGAGGCTCCGAGAGGGGCAGCAACGCATAGCAGAAGGGAGGCTGTGCTGGGAGCCGAGGCTCCGACGGCCGGGCTGCCTCTTGCCCTCCTGGGCCACGCCGCTTGTGCTCACATGGGAGAGTCCTTGCATCTGGTGGCATCTGGGCACAGCACGGACCCAAAGCCGTGGCCTCAAGGCCAGACACAGTCCCCTTCTGAAGCCGAGTGCGGGGCCCCTGCACCCCAGGAAGGGGATCGCCACGTTCCATCTGAGGCCAACACTCCGGCAAAACATTAGAACCCAGTTCCTGAAGAACTCGTGTCCCGAAGGCTGTCCAGGGCCAGCCTGCCTTGTCCCCGGCCTCACGTACACAGAGGTGGCGAGCGTCTGGGAAGCAGTTGCATCAGCCAGGGCGGCTGGCAGCGGCTGGGGCTCGTGCCGGCTGGTGTGAGATGTGGTAGGGTGGCCATATTTACAGTCGCTTAAGAGAATTTTCCTAATGTACCCACAAATAGAAGTATATTTTCATATATATTTATATTTATATATATAATAATTAGATGCTCTATCACAGGAAAGCACAAATCTACAGTTCCCTCGCCTAGCAGCTCTTTTCTGTCCCCTCGCGGGAGCCTCGGGCCCCCGACCACAGGGCAGTGGCGTCTCGGGCCTGTGGCCAGGGGAGCCTGCGGGTGTGGGCGTCCCTGCAGGCCTCGCCACCAGCTTATCGAAGCCGTCCAGACGGCCCTGCACGCCCTCCCTCCCGAGGCCGGCCTTGTCTTCCGGGAGGTGGTGGCGGCCTCGCTCCTCCCCCTCCTGAGGTGTCCTGCCAGAGACACGCGCAGTCTCCAAACGTGCTCTCTGCCAGGACGCGCCCGCGCGGTGGCACAGTGCCCCGGACCGGGTGGCGTCCACCAGCGCCGGCCCAGGACGGGGCACTCTCGTGTCCAGGAAAGGAGCAGGCGGAGGGAGGGGGAGGGGAGGCTGCCCTGAGCAATGCGCCCCCAGGGCGGGGATGGACAGGGAGCGCGGGGCTGAGGTCCCTGCGGGGGGGTGCGGCCCTGCCCTCCACGGGAGTCGGAGTCGGCCTTTCCAGAAGGGCGGCCGCCACAGGGTCTCCCAAGGCAACGGGGGCGGGTGGCGCGGCCTCAGCTGCGTGGAGGGCGGGAGCCGCCCGCGGGACGCATCTGCACACCGCACTGCGGGACGCCGCACCGCGGGACGCCGCATCACTGGACGCATCCCCGGACGCCGCATCCCCAAGCAGGGCGGCGGCACCCGCGCTACTTGTAGGGCCGCAGGAACCGCGACACTTTGGAGCGCAGCAGTTTGATGAAGGACCGCGGGAACATCTCCTTGGACTCCTGGGCCGTGTACTTGAAGTAGTTCTGGGGGTGCGCCAGCACGTCGAAGAGAGCCCTGATCAGCTTCTTGTCCTGCAAGACAGGGCCGGCTGGGGTGAGGCCACGGTGGGGCCCTGGCCACTCGCCTCTTGGATGCCCAGCCGCCCCCCCCCCAAGGGGCCTGTGGGGCGTCTGCAAGGGTGGGGGAAAGGGGCAGAGCTTGGGCTGGCTGGTGGGTGTCAAGACCCCACAGACTCTCGTAGCCATAAATACGTTTTTGGTTTTAATTGTCTAATTGTTGTTTTAATAGTCTATCGGTTTTAAGTCTTGAGGTTCCAATAATAACACTCTATTTAATAAAGGTCCTGCTGTGGAAACAAGGAACAAGACAGCATGCTGGGAACCAGGACACGGAGCAGAGCCGGGTTCCGGAGCCTGTTAGCCCCGTGACCTGGGAGGTGGCCCTGCCGCTCCGAAGTCCGGTGTTTCATCTGTGAGCTGGGTCTGCTCCCTCCGCTCAGGGTTGGAAGGAAGACAGACGCCAAAGCAAAGAGCCTGGCCCACGGCAGCGACATGGCCCAGGCCTGTCCTCAGCCGGCGGCCTGGATGGGCAGACGTGGTCCACACTCGGCTGCCGTCACTGACCGCTGGGCCCTCTCTCAAGTAGGGCGACGCCACCCTGGGGGAGGCCCTAAGGAGCAGCGTGAGACCTGGCCGTAGTCTCCCCGAGGGCTCTGGCAGAGCCCGCAAGCTGGGCCCAGGGAAGGGGCTCAGGGAGGGGCAACCACCATGCCAGGGACTGCGTCTGTGACTGTGGCCACATCTGCCATCTCTGTGTTTGACGTGTCCCGCAGTGTCTGTCCTGTGTGCTCAGCGTGGGCAGGAACCCCTGCAGCTCCTCCCTGACAAGAAGGACGAGGGGGGAGGGGGGTCCAGTAATTAATTACTGGACAAACCTCAACTGCAGTGCTGACAGGTGCTAAGGAGGGCCTCGTGGGACTCAGAGTCTGTGACCTGACCAGGACGTCAGGGTGGCCGCCCCCAGGACGGGCCGCCGGAGCTGAGAGCAGAAGGATGGGTGGGGGTTCACTGAGGAAGAGGTCGGGGGAGACTGTTCCCAGGAGGCCTTGGGGCTGGGCGTAGGGAGTGTGCAGGTCCGAGAGCCCTGCAGAGGCAGGCGGGGGCCGTGCCCACCGGGCCTTGTGGGCCGAGGTTTCGCTCTGAGGCGGGAGGAACACTCTAGTTCTGAAAAGCTGCTCCCAGCTGCTGGGTGGGGCTGTGGGCGGAGGGCCAGGTGGCAGAGGAGGGGTGAGGAAGACAGAGTTGGGTGCTGTCTACAGGACAGACTGACGTGAGGCCAGGCCCAACCCCTGCTTCCTGCTCATCAGAGTCAGAAGGGCCCCTGAGGAGGGAGAGGGGTTCCCCTGCGCTCTGAGGCCTCCAGACCTCAGCCGGGTGCAGCTGCAGTGGGCAGACCTGTCACTCACAAACCGCCGTCTGTGGGCGCAGGTGCCAGGCCCGGGGCTGGAGGGGCCCAGCTCTGTGAGCGGCTGCGGTTTCTCAGCAGAGGTAGGGGCTCAGAGGGCTTGCCGGGGCCACCCAACTGTGACGGCTGGAGCAGAGTCACCCAGCGGCCTGGCCCTGCCCTGCCCTTGGCTTCTACGCCACCTCGGCTCCCAGGATGGGTGCTGTCTCCCTGGAGGCTGAGCCCAAGCACAGCCCTGGGCTGGCCTCTCGTGATGCAAACCCAGGGCCCTGACCTGGCCGGTGTGTGCTGCCTGACGGCCACAGATGCCCTCAGTGACAAGGGAATTCTGCTTCTCAGGGCCATGACGGGATGGGGAGGGAGTCAGCCAAAGGAGGGGCTGGATCCCACTGATTTTAAGATACCACCCTGTCAAACGACCGCCACTTCACAGATGAAAACGAGGCTGAGAGCTGGTCAGGAACCTGCCCGAGGACACGTCGCCAGGTCCTGAGCTGACCCCACCAGAGAGCTCCTCTCAGACCTGCTTGTCTGGAAGCACATAAGCCTGGTCCCCCAGGGCCCCCCGACCTCCTGTCACCGTCTCTCCTGTCACCACCCTCCCCCCACTTTTCTGAGGCCTGGGGGCAGGGGTGGCCCTGGGTCATCACAGGCCCCTACCCAGGGATGACATGGGCCCTTTCCCGTAGAGAAGCTCACTTACTTTCAAGATTTCCTGGTGGTTCTCCGAGGCGTACAGCCGTCCGTCCCGCACGATGTCTTCTATCAGCTGCTGGTAGTCCTCTGCCGAGGCCGGGGAGGGAAGGTGGAGGGCTCCAGATCGCCTGCCGCCCTGGCCTCCGGCCTCTCCCTCCCTGCTCCAGCCACAGGCAGCTCTGCCTCTGAGCCTTCCTGCCCTCCAGCCAACCCTCGACCTCGAGGTTCAGCGGCCAGAAAACCCCTACTTAACTCTCAGCACCCTCAGAACCCAGTACCTCACGGAGAAGTCTGCAGATCCCACTAACGGACGCCTCATCTGTACCTCGTACCCCGGTGGGCCTGCCCGTCCCTCCCACCCCGCCTCAGGCTGGAGCTCCCCGAGGCCAGGGATGTGCGATCCATCCCGTGCGCCAGGGCCCACCCGGGCCGGGCACGCAGTGTGGCTGCACGTACCGTCGTAGGTGACGTAGGGCACTTGGAAGCCTTTGCCGCTGTTGCCTTCATTGGATTTGAACTGGATCCAGAGCTTGCGGGAGCGGGAGGTGAAGGCGATAGGCCTCTCGTAGGTCTGGCAGGTCTCGTAGGTGGTGACAGACGTGGGCGAGGCTGGGGGCGGGGTCACGCTGTTGGTCCTCACCCTGCCCGTCCTCCCCCCAGCCTGCTCTTCCCTCTGCCTCCGCCCCAACCCCAGTTCCTACTTGTCCTTCAGACCCTTTTCCCTGCCCCTGCTACAGGAAACCTCCCTGCCTGCTCCAGCTCCACCCCATGTTCCCACTCCGCTCTGCTGAACCCCCCATGACCGCCCCTCTCCACGGGGTTGTCACTGCTTCTCAAGGACAGGCCTCATGCTTGCACCGGGGGCAGAACCTAGTACCTCGCGGGCAGGCCAGGCTGGGTGGCGCCCCCTCCCTGTGGGCGCATGAACAAGGCCAGCCCCCAACCCCTGGGCTGCCTGTCATGGCCAAAGGGGGCCCCGCCTCCTCACTGCTTCCTGGGGAGCCCTCCTCCAGGAGGGAGATGCTGGTGCCCCTAGAGCTCAGCCCTGTGGGCGGACAGTGGAGAGGAGGATGCTGGAGGCTGGGGCTGGTGATGGCAGGGAGAGGTGGTCCCGCTGGGCTCTGACTGGCCGTGGGACCCTGTGCAGCTCCGGGCCCTTTCTGGCCTTAGTCCTCCCATTCCCACACCCTCCGGTTCATCAGCTACACTGAGCGGGCACCGGTGACAAAGGCCGAGTGGAGCAAAGGGGCACAGCCTCCTGCTCTGGGCCGGTCCCCACGTATCAGAGACAGCCTGGGCCTAGGTGTCCGGCTGGCTGTGCCCGCCTGTGTCCTCTGACGGGAGCGTGCTCCCTGTGGGCATGGCTGCCCGACAAGAGCGTGAGGTCCCTGGCCTAGGCACACACCGTGAGGGATCTGACAGGGGCATCTCTGCCTTCCTTGCTACCATGGCCGTCTGGGCTCACATTTGTCCTGGCCCAGCGCTCACTGCCCGAGGTCGCACCATGAGCCCCTGACAGGGCGACCAGCCAGGAGGCTGGAGCTCGTGGAGGGGAAGGGACCGGCTGTCTGACCCTGAGAGGGTGTTGTGTGCGGGTACAGGCTTGCCCTTCTCCCCTACTCCAAGCCTCCGAGGGAGGAGGGGGCCCTGCGGAGTAGGGGGCCGCTCCCGGGGTCCTACTATGGGCCATGGGACGCCTGGCTGAAAGACTGGCTTGTCATCAGTGCTTAGGGCACACGCTAAGCTTTCCGCCAGCTGTAAATCCCGGAGCCTGGGCCACCTCCCCCCGCCCCGCCCCGCCGGGCTGGGCCCGGAGGGTGGGCGTGGCCGGCCGAGGCCCCGCCCCCGCGGGCGCGTACCGCTCTTCCGCATGACCAGGACGTCGCCGCACTCATCCTCGATGGGCAGGAAGATCTCAGGGACCACGATGAGGATCCTGCGCTTGGGGGGCGGCGAGATGTGCCACACGCACTCCGCGTTCGCCGGGTAGTCGCCGGGGTAGTTGGGGGACTCGATGTAGCCCGTGTAGTCGCCGAGCTCGCCACCGCAGTGCTGGTCTGTGGGCGCCGCGGCCAGTGGGCTGGTCAGGCGGGGCCGGCGGGGCCCTCCACAGCCTTGGAGGCCCGGGGCGGGGCTGGCAGGTGCTCCGTCCCCCTGCTGGCCCACAGCCGGCCAGCCAGGCCCTGAGCCAGTCTTCCCTGGGGGACCCCTCCTCCGGCCCGCGCAGGCAGCGCGGCCGCCCTCGGCGCAAAAGCAGGTCCCTACTTCGTATTGGTTCTCTTAGGCCCAATCCAGTGCCTCCTTCCTACTGGGCACCCTCAGCGGCTCCGCCCAAGCCCCCAGGGCTGGGCCATGTCCTGGCCTCCTGCCTGGAGCCACCGGCCCCTCTGGCAGGCCCCGGCAGTACCCCTGAAGGCTGTCAGAGCCCAGGGAACCTCAGCTTTCCCTTTCTCCACTTTCTCATCCGTTCACTCCTTTACTCACAACCCCTGAGTGCCTGCCAGGCGCCAAGTGTGGTCGCCCTACCCACGAAGCAGGAGGGCTCAGGGACAAGCAGGCAACACCGCAAGGGAAAAAGAGATGTGCTCCCCCATATTTTTTTTCTTTTTTAGCTCGGCTGTGTCTCCTTGAAGAGGCCAACTGTGACATTTTTTACCAGCTGGCTGGTTCCCAGCTGCAACCTTATAAAGGAAATCGCTACTGTCATTCGAAGAAAATTAAATGTAAATGTCGGATTCATACAATTTCCTCATGTATTTTCATTTAAAAATCTTCCCCTCACATCACAATATCTGGGAAATATTTCACGTTCACCTTGTCTTTCCAGAAGCTTTCCTCGGACTTGGTTTCCTCACTTTACTCATCAGGATGTTTAAACCCTGTCTCTCCCAAGGAGGCCATGAGCCCAGCCAGGGACAGCCCTGGGCGGAGGGGACAGCTTCCCCTCCGGAGTTAGATCCCCTTCAAGGGCCTGCTGGCCCTTCTGAGCATGACCAAGATCCCAGGAAAGAAAACTGGCTGGAAATTGAGTAGGGAGAAGGTAAAATACCAGAAAATATGCCCCCAAGAACTCTGGCGAATGAATTAAAAACACCTAAAGATAGAGTACTCTGTTAGACCCGATGGCTTGCTAAGTGAGGGGCTGGGTTATCGTCTTTCCCGGGCTGTCTGACGCTGCCCACACTTCTGTGGCTAAACCGAGCTTCCTGTCGACACGAGAAAGCCGCTGGGCCTTCCCCTCGCACCTCCCCACGAGCACTCGCCTAGCGTCCTGCTGCCCGTTGCTCAGGGGGTCTGGTTCACGCCTTCACAGGCCTCCCTGGCCAGGGACCCGCTCTTCCACCCACAGACCCAGAGCCCGGAGCAGGGCCTGGCCTGCCGTGGAGGCGCAGGCCACCTTGCTGCATGACAGCAAGTGACAGAGGACCAGTGCAACCACGTCATCACCCAGCGGGCCAAGCCAGGCGCACCGTGCACGCCACGGGGCCTCAGGTGGGCGTCCCACAGGGATGTGATGGAGCGAGGAGTCCCTGGGCTTCCCGTACCCCCTACAACCTGCCCCCAGCCCCGCGGCCCTGGGAAGAACAGCACCTACTTTTGCAGTGCGTGACGTTGGTGGAGCCATCGAAGTCGGTGCTGGTGTTGCCCGGACAGGTGATGCAGTGGTTCTGGCCAAACTCGGGCTGGTAGGTGCCGGCGGGGCAGCGGACACACCGGTGGGTGGTAGTGGTGTAGTGGTGGCCAGGGGAGCAGCGCACTGCAGGGGGAGGGGCGCACTGGTGGGAGAGGGCCCCTTGTCCCCAGGTCTCAGACAGAGTTCAAGGCCCTTCCCCACCGCCTAGTGACCTCCCGCGTCCAGCCCCTGAACGGGCTGATTCCTCTGCTCTCTGATCCTGTCGGCACTGTGCAGAGTGCACCAGGGACCTCGGGGGACCTCTGGGGACCTTGGGGGACCGCTGGGGACCTTGGGGGACCTCTGGGCTGTCAGGGAGCCAGCCTGAGCCCCGCCCCTGAGGCTAACATCCTGCTCACGCTACAGAGAATGCAGGTGTGTCTGGGGGCATAAATGGGGAAGGACACCCCGCCAGCCAGGTGTGGAGCTCTCCAGAGGGTGGGGTGTGCGCCCTCGGGGCAGGTGTGGCCGGAGTGGAGGAGGAGGTGGTGCTGGCCGGAGGGAGGCCGGAGGCCATGGGGAGGACCAGGCTTCCTCTGGGCGAGGAGGCCCCCTGGAGCCGCTGCGTGTTCCTGGCTGCCGCACTGGGAGTGGGCAGCACACGTCAAGGCAAGGCGACCTGGGAGAGGTATAGGTGGGATCCGGGTGGCAGCAGCGGGGCTGTGAGAAGTCACTGGAGCCCGGTGTTAAGGCCGTGCGGCCGGCAGAGGCCGCAGACGGGCCGGCTGTGAGGTGAGGGAGGGGGCACTCAGAGTGGCTCCGAGGCTCCCGAGCACCGGGCCCGACAGAGGTGCCCTGCGCTGGAGGGGGTGACTGCGGCCAGAGGGGAGGGGCTCTGCATGGGTGGAGTCCGAGGGCTCCTTAGGTGGGGGAGCTCTCGGGGCAGGAGGGTGTGGAGTCGGGTTCAGAGGAGAGGCTGGAGGCAGAAGCTGAGGTCACCGTGCAGAGATGCCATTGAAAGTGAGCAGATAGATGAGTGTTTCCAGACTCAGGAGTGAGGGTATTGGGCCTGGGACGGGCCTGGGGCGTCCAGCACTACCAGGGTGAGGGGACAGGGGCGGCTGTGCCGCGGCTCGGGCCAGTCACGGTAACTGAGAACGGACTTGGGCTCCGCAAAGCCAGGGTCCTGGGGAGCAGTGGGGGTGACAGTCTGGGTGGCTGGCGGGGGTTCAGGAGGGAATGGGGGGAGAGGAAGCGGAGTCCAGACACGTACAAGGCTAACGGTCAAGGGGAGAAAACGGTCAAGGGGAGAGAACGCAGCAGGAGCTGGGGGGGGACGGGGGTTTAGGGAGCTGGGGCTCTCCTCCAGAAGGGGGGGCCAGAGCAGCCTGTGTGTCCTGCCCCCAAGGCTTGTCTGAGACGGAGCAGGGTCATCAGTGCAGAGCTGGGCTGCGGTGGGGTGGGGCTGGTGAACGGGGCTGGGGGAAGGAATGGCTGGACTGCAGCCTCCCGCAGCCCCGGAGGGAGGGTCTCCAGTTAGGGTGACCTCTGACCTCACCCCCACCGCCCCTGCTGCCTCCCCTCGCAGCCTTCCCGCTAGAGGCAGCTGGAGGCCCTCCCCAGCCGCAGGGGCTGGCGGTCCTTGTTGCTCCTGCGGCTCAGAGCTCCGGAAGGTGCCCATGGCACCTGCCTGGCTCTTGGCAGAGACCTGTGGGTGGCTTCGTGCTGGGCCCCCTCTTGTCCCGTCCTAGTGTGTGGCACAGTGCTGGTCACCTGTGTCCACCGCCTGACGGCTCCAGGCCCCTCCTCTGCCCCTGGAGGCTTGCCCAGCAGGAAGTGCGAGGGGAGAGAAGTCCCTAAGTCCCGCGGGGTGGGCGGGACGTCCTCACCTTTGGCCTCACAGTCCTGGAAGGACGCTGTGCCCTCCTGCCTGGTGAGCAGCCCCCCTCCGCAGGGGAAGCAGCTGGTGCGCCCGGGCTCGGGCTGGTAAGTGCCCACGGGGCAGGCCTGGCAGGGTCCGAAGCCGTCTGCGGAGAAGAAGCCTGGGGCGCACTGGCCTGGAAGTCAGAGGTCGCGGCTCAGGCTGGCGGGAGGATGCCTGGGTCAGGGGCCTGCTCTCAGCCCTCGCCTGCCCCTGGGAAGGGCGCCCAGGCGCCAAGGCTGGGGTGGGTGCGGGGAGAGACCCGGGGGAGCCTGCTGGCCTCGCTTTACTTCCACCCGCAAGGAGGGCTGTGGGATGAAGAGCAAGTGGCCTTGTTGCTGAGCTGGGAAGTGTGGACCCGGGTCGTGGGAGGTCAGAGGGACTCTCCCCAGGGGGCAGGCTGCACCCCGTCTTCGCATGTTAAGCTCCAGGCCGATGCCGCCTTGTTGATCTGCAGGGCTGGGCCAGACCAGAGGGAGGGGGCCTGTGGGGTCCCCGAGCACACAGCTGGGACGAAGGGAGGGGACAGCACGTTCCAGTAGAAAGTCAGGATGTAGAGTGTGTTCCGGCATTGAGTAGAAGGTGGGTTTAGTGCCCTTTCAGCCCGGATCCTGGAATTCTCTGCTCCCACCAGTGGCCACTCTGTGCTAACATTCACCATCCCCCTGGGGGCAGGGACCACAGCTCTGGAGGGTTCCGTGGGCCAGAGGGCAGCTGGCCAGCCTGCAGAACTCAGGGCTGGGCTCCAGTCTCTTCTGCCCCCCAGGGAAGGCTGGAGCTCTCCACCACCCTAAGTCTCCCATGCCCCTACCCTCGCAGGTGTGCCTTTCTCCACCTGTTCCCTTGGGTGGTCCCCACAACGGCCCTGGAAGGGAGGCTGATGGGAGGAGCTGTGAGCCTGGTTAAGTGGGGTAATAAATGGAAAAGCTCTTTGCAAACCACAGTGTGCTTGGTAGATTGACAAAGGGCTTTTCAAACTATCTGCAGGGAAAACTGTAAAGTTCCCTGTGTTGCGTAGTTCTGGCCCAAGTGCACGGCACACTCCATAAAGCTCTTCCACGCGGTGGGTGGTCCACGAAATGCAACAGGTGTGGTCACCCACGAGGCACGACGTGCCCCTGTCACAAACCGCAGTTGACCCGTAAGCGATCGCGGGCTCGTAAACTGTGAAGTCCTCCCCAAACTGCATGCGCACGAGTGCGGCACCCTCGCTCCCGGGCACGAGCGTGTCTGCAGCGCCCTCTGTGTGCGCAGCTGCGGGAGGTTGGGGCCAGCTCGGGGTAGGACGGGGAGCTCCACGAAGTCCCGCGGGGCTCTGGCCTTGGGGAGCCTCGGCGGAGACCGGAGACCGGAGGCACCGCGTCCCCGCCCCCGCCTCGCCTCCAGGCGGGGCCCACACTTGCCTCCGCACTCCGAGACGTTGCGGGCACCGGCCAGGCCGTGCCCGTCGCCGCTGGGGCACGGTGCGCAGCTGAGCTGGCCGTCCTCGTCCTGGTAGGTCCCCGGGGTGCACGGCACACACTGGCCGGACTCTCCGCTGAAGTGGGTGCCAGGCTCGCAGGCCACTGCAGGGGCAAAGTGGAGAGATTGCTCGTGGCCGAGGTGAGGAGTGGTGGCCGCGTGGTCCGGCTCCAGTGCCTGAAGCCCAGGCTCTGTCCTGTGAGACAGATCCATCCCAGGAGGGTCTGGGGCAGAAGCCAGACGGCGCCATCTGTGAGGACGCTGGCGGCCTGGCCCTGGTCTTGTGCTTCCTCCTGGCTGCTCTGCTCAGGGCCCCCTGCAGACCCCCCACCTCCGCCCACTCGTACATGCTGCCGCCCCTTGGTTCTCCCTCTGCTCACATCCTGCCCTCCCGCTCTGAGCCCTCGGCTAGGGTACCAACTGCCTCCCGGACGGGCCACAGTCGTTTCATCCAAACTCAGCTCCTGTGCCTCCCCTTCCTTGCCCCTGCAGAGGTGGCACTGAGGACATGGGGCAGTGCAGAGGGTTAGGGGAGTGACAGAGGCACGGGCAGGAAGGCCTGGTGGCCGAGGAAGATGGTGGGCTGAAAACAGAGCCATGCAGTTGGCTGCATTGAGCAAATGAGCAAACTGACGGAGAAGATAAGGGAAATTCGTCGTTCTGTCTGGCAATGGTTCTGAAGGTTTGAAATGATTTCGGTATAAGTT
>CM053503.1:2067257-2121094 GCA_028627145.1 Eidolon dupreanum | reverse complement strand
CGGCAGCTCTTCCTACCCGTGCCCTGACCAGCTGCCCTGCCTGAGGGAGCCACTTAATCCCCCCGAGCCCAGTGTCCTTGCTGGTTTATAACAGAGACAGCCTTTTCCACTTCCAGCTGCCCCAGGAGAGCGGCCAGTGCCATAATTCGCGGAGTGACACTGCAGGATTTCAATCAGTGCTGGCTCCGGAGACTTTCCAAACGTGGGGGTCTTGCCACCGAGATGCTAGCCCTTGGGTGAACAAAGAGCAGGCAGCTTCCAAGAGAGGGACTGAGAGGCTTAAACAGCAGGTAAAGCACCCTGGTTTTAGCTCGTATGTCTTGTGTCCTCTGTTTTCTGCTTAGGTCCTAGCTCCTGGCCGTGCTAAGAGATGAAGATGCTAATTAAACAACTTGCAGACATCAAAGGGACCTGTGACCTCTGCAGTCTGGGCACAAGATAGTTCTGAAATAATTTTGAATTCAACAACCTATAAGAGCGCATGAAGCCTAAACTCTCCAACTCCATTTGGGGAAGGGAAGCTGGAGCACACCGCCTGCGGCGAGGAGGCCACTTCACCCTGGGACACAGAAAAGGAGGCTTCGCCCTGGGCCTGAAGGACCAGTCTGCACCGACATGAGGTCGTCACAGAGCAAGGTGGGCGTGGGCTGCCCTGCACCCACTTACCCACTTCCAGAGAGAGGGCAAAGGGAGCCCTCTTAATTTTTTTCCTACCCACCCACTGGCACAGAAGATAATTGGCATTTAGGGCTGGAAGACACCTGCCAGGCCATCTCAGCCACCAGGTGACTGCAGTGCACGTGCCCTGCCCTGGGGGAACCCCGTGCCAGGGCTCCAACGCCTCCTGCTCATGTGAGATCATTCCCGGGCATTGCAGTTGCTTGTCTCTGTCCCCTCGTGGGGAGCCGGCCAGTGCAGCAGTCAAGGGCACAGGCTCTGGAGCCAGGGGGCCCAGGGTCTGACCTTGCCATGAAATTCCTCGGTGTCCTGCAGACCTCATCTGCTCCTGGGCCACAGAAAAAGCTCCTCCCCCGTCTCCCTGTTCTACTCGTCCCCTCCCAGGACCGAAAACAGGGCTCAAGCCGCCTGCCAGCTCCAGGATCCACGAGGATCAGCTGCCTGCATCCTCCCAAAGGCCGACGACGCTGACCCAACTCTAATGGCCCTCTCTGCATGCAGTCACCGGGCTCTGAGCGTGTTGCCCCCGAGTGTCCTGACCAGTGCTGGGCAGGATGGGGGTGGCCACCTCCTTTGTTTTCCATTCCTTGCCTCTATTAATACAGCCTGGGAGCAGCTACGTGTCACTGGGGCTACTAGTCAGGGCGTGAAGTTCAGTAGGATCCTAAGTCTGCACCACACGGCCGCTCTCAGAGGAGACAGGTGCTAGGAACTCCGTGCTCTTGAGGGAGGGGCGCAGGCAGCACGGCGCCTTACACAGCAGCCCGAGGATGGTGGCCTAGCTCTGGGCGTGGGGCCTTGGCTGCTGGTCCTTGTCCCTCGGGTGTAAGTGTTGCAGGAACACCAGAGGAGGGAGCAGTCTCTTCTGTGTAGGGGGCAGGACAGGCTCTGGCGGGGTGGGGGGTTCTCTAATCAGAGAGGTGGGGATGCAGGAAGGCCAGTCATCACCCATTTCCTTGGCCTGGCACAGAGCCCCCGCTCTGCTCCCCCATCTCTGCCTCCCAAACCCAGGGCGAGAATAGCTGTGTCCTCGGTGCCTCCTTCCTCCCCTCCCAGACCCTACTCCAGGGTCTGGCTCTGGGCCATTGCCCGCTGACTCTCCCCCTACCCACCCGCCCTGCCAGCACCTGCCCGATGCCAGCCCCGCTCAGCCCTCTTTCCCACCACGCTCTTGCTGGGAAGGGTGCAGGGCGCCTGGGGGCTACATCCCTGGCCCTGCCCTGCTCTGGAGCTCTGGCCCTAGCCTGCTTCTCCCAGTAGGTGAGGCCGAGGGGCCCGGCCCTTCTGGGCCTCAGCATGGCCTCAGAGCACTGGCAACTCTCCCCGCCACCCGCTTCTAGCTGCCTTTCCGGAAAGTCCACAGGGCTGACTCACACCTTCCAGGAGGGTGTGGACGTGCCTCCTTCGTGGGGCCTCCAAGCCCACCTCTTGGGCCATTTCCAGAACTTCCAAGGCCAACAGAGACGGCCCAAGCCAACGAGTCAACGAGAACGCGCAGACAGCGGGCTTCCCGCCTGAGCTCGGCCCATCTGCCCGCGTGGCCGGAGGTGAACCTCTGGCCTCACTGGCCCTTAGTGTTGTCTTTCAATAAACAGTCTATGCCTGTCCTCCCACTGTGGACTTCAGGGTTCACAGCGCACTGCCAGCCAGCCCACGATCTCCTTTGCTCCTCAAAGCCCTGCTGGGGAGGGCGGCCTCCAGCCTACTCCTCAGCACGCGGCCACACCCCTCCCACAGCCCCACTTGGACCTCGCTCCTCTCTAGATGCCTGGGCTCCTTTGAGGTCTATCTGAGGACCACAAAACCAGGTGACCTCTCCAGGACCTCCATGGTCCTATGACCCCGACAATTAAGACAGCCCACATCGCCATGAGCTCTGGACTACACTCAGTTACTCAGGGTAGTGTGCGACCTTGAGCAAGCCAGGGAACCCCAGGGAGCCTCAGTTTTCCTGATGGAGACATGGGACATGCACCACCTGGCCTCACAGCTCCCAAGGCTGGCATGACGTATCGGACTGTCACAAAGAAGGTTGTGACACTCTCAGGGAACAGGAAGGAGTGGACGAGGAGGCAGACCTGCTCCTCTGTTGTGCAGACCGAGCTCGGTGGAAGAGAGTCATTTTCGCCCCCTCCTTCCGTTTTCCTCACACGGCCAAGGACCAGCCACGCCAGCAGGCCTCTGAGCTGCCCCGAGTGGCACTGGGCATTTCCGGGCGGGCCTCCCCGGAGTCTGGATCCAGCCCGGGGGCAGTGCTCAGAGTGCAGCTGACATTGTGCACACCCCAAGGCACGCAGGTGCCCAAGGGGGGACCGTGGGAAAGTGGGCCAAGGCTCTGGCTGGGGTCACTCATGGAATCAGGGAGCCTTGGGGCCAGGAGGGGCTGAGTACTGCTTTTACCCAGGCCTGCTAGATGACCTTGACTGGACCCCCTCCCAGGAAGATCTCCTGGCTCTAAAGCCAGCAGGGTGGACCAGAGAACCCTAAGACCCCTCGGCCCCGAATCGAGATGTGGCTTTTTTCTCCTGGGCGTGGCTTCTCTGCTGAGTGGGGGGATGGCCGGGGCTGCGCTGCCTGAACCCCTGTTCTGCACTCACGCCCTCCCCCGTGTCTGTGTCTCGCTGCTGCTTCGATGCTGGATGCTAGCTGCAGGTAGGAAGGCTTTACAGAGCACGTCTCCTTACGTGCAGAGGCCCCCAGACACTGGCTCTGGGGTCTCGGCTACAAACACACAAACAAATACATGTGTTTGATGAAGGGTAAAAACTTTAAAAAGGAAAAAGTGAGTTCACATCTGGAGTGGAGCCCCCGACATTCACACGTGGCACCCGTGACCACACACGCATGGGCACACCACACAGACGGACAGCACACACACCCACGCACACCCCACACACCCATACGCACACTCACAGCTCGACACGTCAGCACACAGACGCCCTGCATGCCGCACACACCCGCACACACACGCGCGCGAACAAAGGTGCAAAGACAACAAAGGAAGTGGAAGAAAAGTGTTACCCATGAGTAGCCGCCGTTTCACCCGCTTGTCCACATCAGCTACTGACGTGGCATTGAACTGAGAGCGCTCAATTGCAGCCTCATCCTTCTCTAAAACACAAGTAAGGGACAAACATGGAGCCACTGGTTAATGAGAGCCCACTTCCCGCGGCCCAAGACAGTCAGCCTTCCGGCGTGGCGCACACGAAGCCAACACAGCATGCGAGCCGGCCCAGCGTCCTCGCCAAGGGGCTAAACCCAGGCACCTCCAAGGTGGCATGTTCAGGGCAGAGCGAAGAGGCAGCAGGATGGGGTGAAGAAAAGGGATGGCCACAAGAGGACACAGAGGGGACACAGGGCCCATCCGCACATCGACAGGGGAGGCAGTTGAGGTCAGCAGACAGGACGCATCTGCAGAGGGCCACAGAAGCAGACAGCGCCACGCAGAGCTCACGAAGACACAGGCCATTCCAGACACGCCTGGCTCGGACTGGAGAGGCGGGCATAGGACAAGGCACAGGACAAGGGGACAGGGCCGTGAGGTCCGGTGATGGAGCAGACGCCCTGTCTCAAGAGCGTGAAAGTGTGTCGAACACTCATGCAAAATTAAGAACAAAACATACGGAGGAGCAAACACACACAATAATGGATCCAGTCGAACAGACAGAGAAACCAGGGGATCGATTTGGGCAGCGCTGGTTGCCTGCTTGTCTATAGAGGACTAGAGCGACACATTCAAGTGCTCAAGGAGGGGTTGCAAAGAGGGGTCAGTCGTTTTAGGAGAGAGACGGAGGGCGGGGAGCATTCTGGCCGCTGGGCAGGAAGCTCCGCCCGGATGCTTCTCATGGAGGAGCTCAGGGGGGTTAGCGGGATTGAGTTGTTGTTGTTGTTGTTTTTTTTTTGCTCAGGGGTGATGTGCGCAGACATCACTCCCACGAGGGGAGCAGGGAGCAGGCAGATGGAAGGTTCTCCTGGCCAGCAGGGAGCAAGGGCCCAGGAGCTGCGCCCGGGAAGGGATTTCTAAGGGGAGGAGGGAAAGAGGCGATGAGGAAAATTACGTGAGAAAATAGATCCAAGCGGGGCCGTCACATGCAGCAGACACTAAAAGATAAAAAAATAAAATAAAATAAAAATAAGAAAGGATGAGTCAGGTGGACGAAGACGAGATGTGTTAGACGAGGCTGGCTGTGTGTCTGGCCGGCAGCTGTTTGCGCTGGTCCAGTGGCCGGCAGAGGCGGCCCCACCACAGACGCAAACACTGAGGGCGACTCCAGCGGACAAGACAGGAAGGGGCCGGCGGGCCTGGGAGCCCTCCGGCAGGACAGCAGAGACAGGCAGGGGGGCGGGAGAGGAGGTTCTAGATGGGATCAGGCTGCAATAGAGACACTGGTCTGAGACCGGGTTTTGCTTCAAATTATTATTATTTTTTTTGGTTGTTTGGTTTGGTTTTTGACTCTGAAAATAATTAATGAACGTCAGTTATCAGACAAGACAGGCAATCAGGGACCATCACCAGAAAAGCAGGAGGAATGAGATAAAATGAAACCAAAAATGGCTGTTGGAGAGGAGAGACCACACAGAGGAAGGGAGAACCACGCAGGCAGCAGCACCTGGGGCGACAGCCAGGGACTGGGCTGGGACCGCTGGCGCCCCGCCCCAGGCCCAGCCCCTCTGCCCAGCTCCCCAGGTGCCAGGGAGCAGAGTCGCAGGGGACAGAATGCAACAGCACACGCTGGACTTCAGGGCTTTGCTCGCTTGCACCCCCTTTTCTGTTACTTGAAAGTCCCTCAAGAAACATCTTCCAAGTAGAAAATAAGAAATGGGGCCTTGAAAAAAATCACCATGGTAACTGACTTGTGGGTTTCTAAAGTGTGCCAATGTTGAAGGGAAAGAAAGAGGAGGATGTGTAAAGTTGGATGGATACCAACCTTGAAATTCCTTTTTCTCAGTTAAAAAATTTGCTGTTGTCTTTGAGTGGGAAAAGAGCCTGCCAGTGATCATGTCATGAGAAAATCAGATATTCAAGTTTCCCCTTGGAAACAAGGACCAGGAAGAAGGAGGTGTCTGAGACTCAACAGAGACTCCCTGTGACAGGGGAGGTGGCGGGAGGGGCCGTCGCTGAGAAGGAGGGACTCTGGGTGAGAGAGGAAGTCCGGCGAGAGCCCCTGTTAGTTCGGGAAGGGAAAGCGGTTAAAAACGCCCAGACCCCTGAGGTCCGCCGAGCATCTCCCTTGGTGATCTGGACAATGGGGACTCAAAGCAGTTTTCTGAGAAAACCTCTCGGTTCTCCAGACCGCTGCGCACAGCTCACGTCACCGATGAGGCCGTTACGAGGCTAAACGCGTCTGCTGTGTGTCTCCGTGTTGGGGAGGAAGCGCCTGCGCTTCGGGAAAGACGCCGCCCACCTTAGGAGCACACACCGTCCTCCTCCCCACAGACCACCTGCCTGGGACTGCCCCACATCGAGGAGAGGACCCGCAGAAAACCCGCAGTGACACGAAGCAGAGGCGCTTGGTCCTGGGCGGCAGAAGGAACCGGGTAAGTCCCCACCGAAAGCTGCTCATCGATGCTGGGGAGACTTTTTCTTATTTCCCTTAAGCCTCCTTCTTGGGAACCGGGACACGGCCGGGTGCTGGCCGGCTCCGGGGCCACGTGGCCCTGGGGGGCAGGGTGGTACGCGGGTGCCGGTGCGCGGCAAAGCCGCCTACTTACCGATGCACGTCCGGCCGTCCGAGTGGAGGGCGTACTTCTGGTGGCAGCCACACGTGGGGCCCGTGTCCGTGTCCTCGCAGCTGTGCTGGCAGCCTCCGTTTCCATAGTTACAGGTTACTAGTTAGGCCCAAAGTGCACATACGTGTGTATAAACAGAACAAGAATGATTAGTTTCGTGGTGCTGGTGGTTTCTTTTAAAGGATGGGGGAGAATCTTGTGGGCAAATGACAGTCAGAGGACAGGCGTGCCTTCCCTGGACCTCAGCCCCTCGGGGGTCTTGGATGGAGCTGCTCGCTCCCTGGAGATTGCTGGGGCGGGGCAGAGAATGGACTTTGGGTCACCTGGGCTTCGGACAGAACTGGCACACAGCTGACGGTGTCAGTTGAAGAAAGGGATAATAAGCTGGATGTCATCCTTCCTGGACTACGAAAGACGCTTTAAAATAGCCGTCGCGATGGGGCAGTGTCTGTTAAAGCCAGGCATACGCTAGCTACGAGGTGGGGGTGGCTGGCGGGCCCACGGGGAGAGGCGACACTCGTCTCCCTAGCTCTCGCAGAGCTGTCTGTCTTCTGCCTGTCTTGGGGCATGTGGGAGGATGTCCCACGGATGTCTTGGGGCATGTGGGAGGATGTCCCACAGATGTCTATTCTCTCCAAGTCCAAGTGGCCACCTTACACCCTATCCCCTCATAAGCCCAAAGCGACGTCCAGAATGACAGAATGCAGGCAAATCAGTGTCACCTCAGGTGCAGTTTTGAAAGTGACCTTTTATTTAAACATGCACACAGTTTGCAGTCCTAGTGCCTGGAGAAGCCGGTGCTCCGCAGCCCAGAGACTTAAAACATGCCACAGTATCCGCGACCCGGGTCGGCTGAAGGGGGGGCCGAATAAAAAGGAGCCCATGTGAAGCAGGGTAAAGGATAAATTCCAGTTTATTTAAAAGAAAACATGCTGTTGTCACCTTCCGGGGTGAGGGATCCCGCTAGAGGAGGCTCAGCATCTCTACGGGACGGGTTCACTGGGCCAGTGAGACCCCAGGGGTCTGTTTGCCAGCGAGACCTCGCAGACGTCTTCTTAGATACTTAACCACTCGTCCAGAATTTTAGCTACACTCCTAGTTTACCTGGCAAATGCTAATGATGATTAAATATGCAAAAGTTAATCTCAAACCGACCGTGGTCAGAGGTGTCACACGATCTGAATTGGCCGAGTCTGAATTAATGATGCCCTATTAGAGTGACACATGAGCAGGGCTGGTCCCAGCGGGGAGTTATTTGGTGGCAGCTTCCTGGCGAAGGCTTCCGAGCACTTCGGAGTTCTGCGGCCGGCCTCCCAGGGTCGCCTCCCTGACATCCGTCCCGAGAGCCGGCGTCTGGGTGAGGACGTCGAGAGAATGGCTCCTGCTCCACATCCCAGACGCTGTCCTTCGTGACCAGAGGCTCTGGCAGGCTGCCTCTTCACAGGGAGCTCATGCTCATCCGAAGGAGGGACCCAAATGCCAGGGTGACATTTCAGGGGCCTGCAGAATCGCTTCGGGGAACTCGACTAGGGCGTCGAGCACGGAGTCCTCTGGTCCCTTCTGCGCAGGAATGTCTTCTTCTCTTTGCGGTCCTGGGGGCCTGACGGCCTGGAGTCGCCGTGTCGTCTCTGAAACAGTGCATCTCTCTGCCCAGGAACAGCTGCTGAGCATAAATCCCAGGTGAGGGAGAGACCCAGGCAGAGCCCGTCTTGGGTGGGACCTCATGTGGCTTCCCAGAGAAAAGCCGCATGGGAGTGGGCGGGGGAGCCTGAGAGGAGGCAGCTTGGGTGCTGTGGCCAGTTCTTTCCCAGCCCTGGGCTCGGGTGATGGCTGTGCCCTACCAGTGACTCTAAGGAGAACAGAGGCCTATGTGAGATGACTCAAGGGTGGGCCATGCCCAGGGTTCCTCACTCTCTCTACACGGATGTCTACATCTCATGGACCCACAGGCCGGGCTTGTCCACGGAGATCTGGGAAGACTGAGAGAAAAACGGGGAACACCTTCTCTGGCCCTAGGGTGGGCCCTGGGCTCTGGATGGAAGAGCTGGGTATGGCACCCATGTGGTCCACCTGGTCCCTAGAGGCTGGCTGGGCCAGGCCTCAGCCCCCAACCCAACTCCAGATATAGAATTTCTTGGCCCTCAAGTGACCTGAGGGTAGAAGGACAGCCTCAGAGCTGACTTTACACTACTCTGCCACGTTAACCACACAGAGGGAGAGACAGCCATCTGCGTGGTCTCTTCACAGGAGGGCTGCAGGGCAGTCACCGTTCTGGGCCCCAGGACCGTGGCCAGACTCTCCACACGCCTTGGCAACACCCGGCCACTGAGCAGGGAGGGAGGGCTGCTGCTTCTCTCCCGAGCGAACGTTCTGGGCCCGGGCTTGGCTCCCCTCTGTGGCAGTGGGGTAGGGGGAGTCTTCGCCGCTCGTGGGGCCTTGCCTTGTCCCCGACCACTCAGCCCCAGGCAGCCCCTCGCAGATGCTCTCTGAGCGAACTGTCCCCTCGTGGTGCTGGTCCAGACGGAACCACCACGTGCGGCGTGGAGTCTGCCGGCCCCGCCCCTTCCCGTGCAGCTCTCCCCGCACCCAGCTCCGGCTTGGCCAGAGCGGGCGGCAGCCCGTCCGTCCCGCAGACTGAGGGGATGTGCTCCCCTTCCGGCTGGGGCTGCGGACCAGCTGCCCACTCCGCGTGTGCCCGTCCTTGGCCTCTGTCCCGAGGGAAGGCAGATGACCCGACGCCGGGACTGGGAGAGCTGGAGTTGTTCGTTCTCTGTGCTGAAGGCTGCCAGGAGGCAGGATTCTCGGCAGCTAACGGAATCCATCTAACGGAGAGGACGGGAGGGCCGTGCTGGAGTCCTGGGGCCGGAGCTGGCATTTCCAAGTGGTCCTGCCCTTGGTGACAGCACACGTGATTATCTCTGTGATCCCACAGGAGAGGGGTGTGGGCCCACGTTCAGGCCACACTGGGCACGAGGAAGCATCTTCGCTTCGGGGCACGGATGAGCTCCCTGGAGACAGGGCCTGTGTCTGATGCGTGCGGGTGCCCAAGACCTTGGTGACTGTCTGAGGAGGCCACGAGTTGGGAAAGTTCTGGCAGGTGCGCAAGGGAGAACAATGGCCACTGAGAAAATCCGGCGACTAAAGGAGGTGGACCACACCAGGGCCGTGTCTTCTGCATAGGACGCAGGGTGGAAAGCAAGCCCTTCGCTCTGTGAGAGCTGGTCAGCCTCACCCTCCCCTGCGGTAGCCAGGCCGGGGCCGCTTTCCGCACTGGGAGCTGGCTCCGGGCTCCCCCGTACCATCTCCTGCATCGGGAAGCAGGCCTGCTACAGGGCGCTTGTCTGGCCGGAGACAGGCCTACTCGCACCGGCCTCCCTCGGCTCCTCGCGGCCACTGGGCAGCAGCCCGTCAGCCTGGGGCTCCGCTGCCCAGCGAGCAGGGGCCTCATCCTGCCACGCCCCGTGCAGCTGGTGGAGGCCGCGCGGGGGCGGGGTCTCCTGACGACCAGCTCAGGGTGTTTGGCCACCGTCCTACTTCATTTGCTGGCTCCCACTTCTACTGGATGACCGCACTCAGAGGCTGCGTTACTCATGAACCCTGCGGGCTGACCTCCAAGCGGGCCCTGAAATGGCCCCCTTTGGCCAGAGGCCTCATCATCCCACATCTCCCAGGGCGGCACCATTACAGCGGCCTTGCAGGCGGGGAGTGCGAGTTCTGAGCTTAGATCCTGGAAATGGGGTCAGCACAGCCTGGGCTGGGACCCTCCGCACCAAGCTCCTTTCTTTCTCTGTGCCATCCTGTTACGAGGGCTGCCCCGGCCTGCCAGAAACCGAGCTTGTAGACCCCCGTGCCGTAGCCCCTCCATGCCCACTGGACAGCCTGGCCCATGAGGTTGGCGTTGGGGAGAAAGAAGGGGGTATAAGAAACCCTGGCAGGGCCCTCGTAGAGGCCCCTGCATGGGACCCAGCCCAGCTCCAGGGCTGTGTCAGTGGTGCTATGCCAGGTGGGAAAACCCCAAGCCTGGGGTTCATGGCCCCATCCATTATGCCCGCCCCCAGGCCTCTCACGGGGCCTTCCCTTTCTCGCCACCCTGAGGGGCTGAGAACCCTCCCTGCGCCATGTCTAAGCAGACCGGAAGACCCCCCACAAAGCAACGGCAGGAGACGCGTGGGGATGTCTGACCCGTTTGCCTCCATCTACCTACGTGTGCAGTCCTTCTGGTTTTGGGCAAGGTCAAAGCCGGGCCTGCAGTCGCAGGCCACCCCACCTTTGGGCGTCTCCCGGCAGATGTGGGCACAGCCATGGTCTTTGTTCATGCAGTTCATACCCTCTGAGGAGAGACAGAGAAGGGTTGGGGACCGGGGAGAGAAGGGGAGAGAGAAAATTTTAGGCTGAAAAGAGTCAGCCAATGAAACATCACAGTCAAATGGAGTGTTGGCTGCTGCTAGCACACGCACCACACGCGCACACACACACATAGTGTGCACCCAGCCATCCAGAAGGAGATCCCCGAGGGAGAAACCTGAGTGCCCAGGCCTAGAGCCAGGCCTCGCCCTGACAGCCACCCAGTAAGCGGCAGTGGGGGCCCTGGGCCAGGTTACGGGGTAAGGTCTCCGGAACCGCTCTCCGGTCAGGGCCTCAGGACACGTCCCCACTGAAGCGGGTGTGGGTGGCACTGAAGTGACAGTGGTGTGCAGCAGAGATGCCACGTGCTCCCGTGAGGCAGGCTAGGCCCAGGGGGGAGCGCCACGGGTCGGGGGCTGGGCGCCCTGGCCAGCCTCCAGCGCCACGCCCACAGGTACCGCCAGCCCCACTCGGCCACCTCTCACTGCGTGCGCACAAGCCAGATCCCCTAGACCTCAGAGGCTCGTCCTCACCAGCCCACGGCCATGCCCTGAACTTCATGCCACCCTCCCAGCTGCCAGAGGAGGTCAGTGCAGTGCTCCCCAGGACCCGGGAACCCTCACCCCCAAGGGCAAAGCCCTGCACGCCCTGGAGCTGGGCTCCGGCTCCGCCCGCTCAGCCCTGCACGGAGCTCGTTCAGGTCAGGGGCACACATGTCGCTGTGTCCTGTTCTCAGCCCCAGAGTCCTGCTGGTTTTAAAGCAAAACCATATGTAAACCTCAGGGACCTTTTCCTCTGAGGCCTCGTCACACCGGGGCAGCCAGCGACTGGCCTCCCCGTGGCCGGGAGCCTTTGGAAGGGGGAGAATGCCACAGGTGCCAGGGCTGGGCTGCCCCGCGCTCCAGCTGCAGCAGGCTCTCTGTCTGGATTCTTGCTCGTGGTGGCTGTGCCTGGCAGGCCCTTCCAGCAAGTTCTCCAGCCGCACTTGGAAGCCCTGACCCTCACAAGGCCAGCCGATTCAGTCCCCTCTCCTCCTAGGCTCCCAGAGTCCCCACTGTGGCCCCAAACCCAAGCAGTGACATCCTGTGCATGTCCTGGGGTCCCTCGTCCCCTATAAAGGGGAGCACCTCCTCCAGAGATGGGGGAACCATGATTGCGCCTGCCCCAAAGGCCGGCAGTGTGCAAAGGCACTATGAAGACCTGAACCAGGGCACTGGACCATAAAGGCCTGTCCCCCTCCCGCCCCAGGGGCCTTGCTGGGTGGAGCTGGGCTGCCCACGGGTTTCGAGGGCAGTGACCACAGACTGTTTGACTTAAGTCTCCAGAGGTCCGGCCTCCACACCCTGCCGAGTCAGGGCTCCCTGGCAACGACACAGAAACACATTCTGAGGGCATGGGTGTGATGGGAAGAGCAAGGGTCCCCTTTCCTCAGTCACCCACAGTTCCTCGGACACCCCCACCTCAGGCTTGATCTCCCCTCCCTGACGGCCTAGAGCGGTTCAGACCCCCTTCAGTTGACCCCAGCTGATGTTTATCTTCCTGGTGATTTGTGAGGAGTTTCCAGAATTTATGAGGTCAGGGGTCAAGTGAGAGGTTGCAGGTTACAAGTCCGTCAAGAGGCTAAAGGCAGATGAAAGGAAGAGCTGCTGTCCGCCCACACACCACCCTAAGGCCTGACTTCCACATCCCCCTGTGAGGAGCTAGCCTTGGGGAAGAGAGGAGGTGGCCTCTCCCAGGCGGCTCACTGGTCTCCTCTGTGAGGTGAGGGCCAACTCAATTTTGACCCCGTCCACTTGAAGCACTTAATGTGGGGCAACTGAGAATTGACCTATATTTAAAAACACAGAAAAACAAAACAAACAAAAAAAAAGCAACAAAGAAAAAAACAACAACAAAAAAATAAAAACACAAACATCCTGGCAGCTATGATAAAGATTTAAAAAATCCAAAGTTAAATAAAACAAAAAAATTGAAATGAACGAAGCCTGCACTTCGCTCAGCATGCTGACTTCTGGTTTCGCCTGATTTTACGGCTCTCATTATTCCTTTACCTTGATTTTCTTACTCAAATCAAATCGTTGGACTGACGCAGAGTATGACCGACTAATCAACACCTAAATGAACAAAGCTCTTCAATGCCAGGCTCCTCACAGGGAGCTGCAAGTTCACATGGAACTCACTAAATTCCAAAGCAGCTGGTCTGCGTGACTTGCAGAGCTGTGTGCTGAGGCTTGGGTGGGGGCCGGTCGCAGCGTTTGCCAATTTCTGTGGTGTAAATGCTCCAACAAAGCCCCCAGGGAGATGTCCCTGAAGGTGCAGCTGGTTCTCACGAGCTGGTCTGAGCCAGCCTGGCACACGGCTTTCTTACAAAAGGAAGTCTTGTGAAGTCAAGCAGATGTGGGTATGAGTGTGGCCTCCCTACTAGTTGTGTGTCTTGGAGAAAACTGCTTCACTTCTGGAACCTCGTCTGTAAGACGGGAATGATCATCTCTGCCTCACAGACGGGCAAGTGCCGGATGTGGCGGGCGCTCAGTGACTATGGGGGCACTGACTTCCGGCGGCCGGAACCTTCTCCTGCCAATCTGGAGAAAGTGCAGCTCCTCAGAGGGCCTCGCCTAGGCTGGGCAGCCCCGCCTCAGAGGAGGCTGGCGCTGGAGGGACTCTCTTGGGCCACTGAGTCTATTTAGCCCCTTATCAGGTCTTCTGACTGGCGAGGGTTTGGTCAGTGGGTGGTGTCCACTGAGCTGCCTCCATGACCGTCATCGGTGGGCTGAGTCCAGGGCACTCCTCACTCCCTGCTCATGTGGTTTTTGCGGCTCCTTGGTGCCCACACTGTACGAGGAGTTGGAGTCCTAGCTTCCTTCCAGCTTCATCTCCCACCGCCTCCTACACGTAGTCCGTGGCCTGCAACCCCATGCCGCCGGCTGACCAGCCCCAAGCGCCCTGCCCACCCCTTCGATCCTCCTGTTTCTCATACACAAAATCCTGGGCCTGTCTCAAACCCCACCAACTCCTCAGAGCTTCCTGACGCTCGGGTCATACTCCTCATGTCTCCCCACACCCACCCCCCCGTGTTAACCTACCAGGCTGTCCCACGCCTGGCACAGGGAGCTGATGCCGCTCGAGCAGACCTGTGCTTTCTTCCTAAGCTGGGAGGGCCCAAGGGCCCCTGTTTAAGCTCCAGCTCACATGTGATGGAGAAAGGGAGACCGAAATTCCACTCCCAGCCGAAGAATCACAACTACGAGGAGCCCTGCTCATCACTACCAGCCATGAATCTGGGGAGTTGGGGGCTGAGGTGACCCGGAACTTTGGACACGAGACAGAGAATTAAGCATTAAAAATCACTCAGCCTTCTCCCCCACCATGGCCTGGCCACCAAGTGATCTTTCTGAGAATCTAGACTCTAAGAATGAGCTGAGATGATGTTGTTTTGCTGGCAAAGGATAATTTAGGGGAGTAATCTAGCATTCTGGTTCAGAGTTGATGTGGCACTAAACAATGAAACCCCAGAGCTGAGAAGGTGGACCCCAGTCCCCACCTGTGATCGGCTGGTCTCCAAGGTTTAGTCCGCTCAGCAACCGCGGGAGGGGATGGCGAGGCCACCATCGTCCACTAAGGACTGGCACTGAGGCCACGTGACCTGTCTTCCGCACTCAAGCTTTCTCACGCACGGGCCCCGAAGCTCCAAGAGCCCCCTTCTCTCTGTCCAGCTGAGGGCCGGCAAGGGGGTGGGCCACCAGAGAAGTGGGCTTCCTGACATTCCTGACCATTACAGAGGAGCCCCAAGAGCGTACGTTTGTGTGAACGTGTTCTAGCTGTTGGTATTTACTGAACTAGAAATTAAATGGGGGAGTTTATATTTATTAATTTATTTTAAAATAGAAATTAAAAACTTATTACGTGTTAACATTAATAGATTTTTAATTAAAACCTGTATTTTCCCCCTGCATTCCGGGCTGAGCTGCAGACATCCTCAGCTTTATCCCACGCCATGGACTTGCCATCAGGAAATCTTCCTTTATGAGAATCTAGACCCACTAACAACGAGCCATGATAAGTCTGAGCCAGACGCTCCGTGGCCCCCAGGCCAGTCGAGGGCCTCTGGACACCCGTGCTCCCCTCGCTGGGGCCTGACGTGGTGGCTGCGTGGCTCCTCTCTGCTCTCTGTGTGACTCCATCAGCGACCGAGGGCGGGCTGAGCTCTGAGCCTTCTCGGTGGCCTCACTGCCCAGCACAGGTCCTGCCCAGGGGGAGACCCTGTCTTCATAGTGAAGGGACGGGAAATGGAATGACCTCGCCCTTCCTCCATAGGGTCTGGCACAGAGGTCCGGCTCTCACACCCAAGTGGCCAATGTCCTGGGACACAGGCTAGGAACAGCGGCCACCGCAGCTGGGCCCGTGTGAGGCTGGAGCCACTCAGCCTGAGTGCTTCCGGAAGCGCCTCTCCCTGAGAAACGCTATTACATTTAAAAATGACCCTAGCAGCCAAAGATGGCCACGACGGCCCAGCCTGCGGGGCGGGGAGACACGCTGTCCTCTGTGCCGGCAATTCAGTGCCTCGGGCTGCAGCCCTGGGAGCTGCACCGCCCTCCCCACCGGGGGCCGCGCTGGCTCGGGCAGGCGGGAGGCTGCTTCTCGGCTGGCAGAACCATGGCCAGGGCCACTGGGTCCCTGCGTCCATCTTGCACTGGGAGGAAACGGGGCCCCGAGGCAGGGAGTGCCTGTCCCAGGTCAGACAGCGGGACTGGAACCCAGGCTGCTGGGCGCCCTGGCATGGCTTTCCTGCCCTGGGGTCAGGGCTACGCTGTGGGCCCCAGCTGGCTGACTGGCAGCAAGCATTTCCTGGGGTGAACGGAACTGGGAACCCAACACAGAGTAGGATAATAAACGGTAACTGTTACTATTAACTGTCCTCGGAATTGAAAAGCCTATTAAAATTCATGGCCAATTCAGGTGCCACCTCCTCTGTGAAGCCCTCTGGGTAGCCTCTCGACAAAGCACATAAGCCCTGGCACCTCTCTGGCCTTCCAGCAGCTTCACTGAGCGCGAGGGCAGAGCCTCAGCTCCCTGCAGAACCACTGGGCTCACACGAAGCCTCGTCTGACCGCACGTGTCACTCCTCTGACCTCCCAGAACTGTAGCTGCCTCGCGAGCAGGGCTCCCGTGAGTCCGTGGGTCTGAAGGGCCCTGGCCGCAACTCCGCGTTCCTGTGGCCCCCTCCTCTGTACATCTGCTCTTGGGAGCTGTATGATAAGAAAGCTTCCCCTAGGCCGGGTGCAGCCTCTCCCTTGGCCCATCCACGGGTCCTGATATGGGGGAGTGACCTCAGTCCCCGTCTCCAGGGGAAGTAAAGTATATAACTGCAGAGTCATTCCCAGAAATCCTGGTCATCAGCGGCCCAGTGCCAGTCAGGCCAGGCTGCCCGCCGGGTCGAATCTAATTAGATCCAGCCCCTCTGAATCCAATTACATCCTGCAAACTCCGACTGAGTGTCTCCTCGGTGTCCAGGATGGGGCGGGGAGCAATGAGGAGACAGATGCTTTGTTGCAAAATTGCCAGGTCCCAGTTCAGACTCTGCCACTTGCCGCATGACCTGGGACAATTGCGTCACCTCTCAGCTTTAGTTTCCACCTGTGTAGAAGTGGCTAGTCACAGGACCTGCCTCCAGGTGCTCACGCAATGTGTACTCCCCCTCTCTGGGCGAGTGAGGCGAGCTAAGGGTGCAGGTAAGGACTGGGGGGTCTCCGTGCTGGCCAGGGGGAGCCACGGGAAGTTGTAAATCGGGCAGTGACGCACTAATGTGTTAGAACGATCTCTGGACGCCACGCGGAGGGTGACCTGCAGTGGCAAGCCTGCAAGCAAGCAGCAAGGGGGAGTCTGTAGCTACCACCTTGAAAGGGATGAAGGGGCCTGCAGCGGGGCGGGAGCAGTGGGGGCAGAGGAAGCTGGATCTGGGATACATTGAAGAGCCTCTTTCTCTGAGCTTCCCAGAAGATGCAGTGTGGGGACTTGGGCTCAGACTATACTTTCATTTAATTTGACCCTCATCATAAGCTTGAGAAGTGGGTATCGCCATGCCTATTTCACAAACAAGCACGTGGAGGCTGGGTTGGGGTGGGAGAAAGACATGCTAGGGTCACACCATGTGAGAGGCAAGTACCAGTGCCCGCTCCCGGTGGGCACCTCCCAGATCCCTGCCTTCTCTGGGCCTGCGACAGGCCCGGGCAGCCCTTCCCTACCAAGGCCTACTTTTCCCAAAGACCTAGCACTTTCGGATACTACGCTGGAGTGTGCACAGAGTTACATGGGGGCAGAATCTACCTGTCCCCACCAGTGTGTACACGGCGTCTTCTGCAAAGCAAAGTTTGCAGGTGCCTCCAAGGCAGTGCGGCGGGCAGGTGGAGAGCCCGGTCTGCTCGGTCTGCTCGGAGGAGTGGTCTTTCTCTTTGCCTGGCCCAGAATAACAAAGCCAGAATGTGTGCAGGCAAGTGTCGTTGCTATGGCGACTTCATCAACAACGTCACTTTGCGCAGCCATGTCCCTTAAACACCTGGGAAGGGAAGGCAAGTGGGAACAGCAGAGCAGGGAGAAAAGAACAAGGACCTTGCTCTGCCCTCGTCCCCACGAATGGGGAGGGAGGGATTTCCCTCGCCTTCTGCCTCAGCCACAGAAAATCCTGCAGCCCAGAGAGAGGCCGGAGCCTTGGGGGCTGGCGGGGAGAGGCCAGCGCAGCCAGCTGTCCCTGTCCCAGCTGCGCAGGGCAACACAAACACAGCCTCCGGCAGGCTTCGGAGGGGAGCTGGAGTAAACGGCAGGAAGGCCGTGCCCTGGGGGCATGGCCCAGAGACAGGGCCAGGACGGGACCGTGGGAGAGACGATGGCGGCAACACCCTGGCCCAGAGCGGCCCGTGTGTCAGCTGTTCCCGTGCTTTAGAGATGCTATCTCACTGATCTCAAGGATGCTATGTCGTGGTGTTACTCCCTCAACAGATGAGGAGACTGAGGCACAGGAGGTTCAAACAGGTGAGGTGAGGCGAGGGGGCTGGATCTAGGGGGCAGGCCTGAGCAAGACAGAATGGGGGCAGCTCTGGGCTGCAGAACAGGGTCCAGGCTGATGACGACCACCGCGGCCATTAATGAGCAGCTACTGTACAGTAGCACTTTACAGGACTAATCTCCTTTAAGCCTCACGACCGCTTTTCAAAGTAGATGCAACTGCCCCCACTTTGCCAGTGAGGAGAATGGGACAAAGAAAGGCTTGACAACCTGTCCAAGAGACAAGGAGTGGGCCAGGTGGTGTGACCCTATGGTTCACTTCAGGACCTGTGCTCCCAGCAGACTTCCAGGAGGCAATAGGGCATTCATGTCAGGGGAGGTGCACGGAAGACCGGGCTGCCCCTGTACCCCCGGACCTTCCCTACGGGGACCAGAGTGCAGGAGTGACCCAGCCCCTGCCCTCCCTGGCTCTGTCACATTTCCACACCCTGTCTCTCCAAGCCCATCTCAAGTGCCAGCTTCTTCGAGATGCCCGAATTCTCACCCCGCGCCTTCCAATCAGGCAGCGACATCTCCATGCTCCTCAGACCCCCTGCCTGGGCTTGCTGAGGGCCGGGAGCACACACATTTATTCCTAGTCCCCAGGCCCAGCCCCAGGCCTGGCACAGACAACACAGGCCATTCATTACAAGAGCACCCTGCCAGAAAAGTAGCTTTATCCTCATTTTACAGAGCAGTTCAGACAGGTTAAGCCGTTGGCCTAAGGTCACTTGAGTAGGACATGGTAGAGCCCAAACCTGAGCCCTGCTCTGTCTGACTTGAAGACCTGCCCTTCTCCAAAAGCAGAAGGAAATGTCTAGAGTATAAACCTGTCTTCCCACTGCTAAAAACCCTTCAATGCCCCCCGCCCCGCCTACTGTCCACAGGGTTAGGCTGAAAGTTCCCAGGATGGCCCCCGAGGCGCTCCTGACCCCCTCAGTCCTGCCGTGGGCCTAGGCAGCAGGGACACCCTGCTGTCGGCCTGCACAGCCCACCCCCGCTTCTCACATCGGAGCCTTCTGGAATGTGCAGTTCCTTCTGCCTGGGACACACTTCCTCCCTCCCTTGAATGGCAGCTTCTGACTAGTTATTTGAGATTGTGTTTAGGTGTTCCCTCTTCTAGGAAGCCCTCCTTGTTTGCATTCTTCCTCCAAGTCCCTAGGCTGGATTAGGGGCCCCACCTGGCCTCCACGGCTGCTGCACCCACCTCTGATAGCCTCATACAAATTGCAACTGCTGGGTATCCCCACCAGATTAGGGGCTCCTTGAGGAGCCAGGGCTCAAGCCTGAGTCACCACTTTGACTCCCATGCCCCGCACAGTGAAGGCCTGAGAAATGTTTGCTGAACCCATCTGCACTGGTGGGGGCCTGGGCTCAGCCACCCTGGGCTTTGGCCTCTGCATCAGAATGGGGCCAACACCCAGGCAACAGGGCGCGTCTGTCTGCGGGCCCAGGCCCGGCTGCTGCCTGCGGTGCAGTGCCTGCCCTGGGGCTATGCCGCCCGGCCGCCGGTCAGGACCTGCCTCGATCCCTTAACTACGCTCCGACGGCTCCCGCGTCTGGATGCGCCCTGGAAGCCTCTCATCAGGAGGTCTAGGTTTTAGCAGAAACAGGGCTCTACCTCCTACTCTTCACCCCTGAAATTACATCCTCCTGGGAACTGCAGTCCAGGCCAGGCCCCTAGCCGACCATGAGCCCACTCACCCCCGGCTGCACCCCTAGGTGCAGCCCCACCTGGAAAGTGGAAGTGATTAGGACTGTGGGCCTTCACTTACCCAGAGCTCCTCAGTGCCAGGCTCTACGCCAGGCTCTCTGCAAACATCCCTAATTGACTCTGAGTGCCACATACCATCAGCAGTCCCACCCGACAGGTGACAATGCTGAGTCTCACAGAGAGGTCTCCCAGCTTGTGTGGCGGAATGGGAACCTAAGTCCCCACCCCGCCCCCATGGCCACTCCAACGGCAGGTCCAAAGGGGTTCTAGCCCATTGGCCACATGCCCACCTTACACTCACCAGCCTGGTGCCCACCTGGCCACCTCAGTGGCCCCGGGACGACTGGCCCTTCTGGACGTGCATCCTGCCTTCTCTCAGCACTCACTGCCCAGCTGGTGCAGCCACAGAAGTCCAACCCTCACCTGGTTAGACTCCCAACACCTTCCATGTGCATTTGGTCACTTGCCTACTTGCTGATTCTATCCACGCATATTTAGGCAGCTTCTCCTTTAACCAGGCCTTTCCACAGGACCAGCCCCCTTTCACGCTACAACACTCGAGCCTGTTGTAGGCATGTGACAAACACCTGTAGGGTGGCTGGTCCACGAGTGCACTAGTAATGGGCAGGGGGCGTGGCTCCGAAACGAAGGTGTCCTGCTTTGAGTTTCCAGGTGAGCCAACAGCCAGAATGACAGGTTTTTCGGAAAGCTGGAACTGGAAGGGCCTCGGAGCGCGTTCGGACGAAGGCTCGCTCTCCCTTGCAGTGGAGGAGGCTGACGCCCGAGGGACAGAGACTGCCCCGGGTCATGCAGCAGTCAGCACAGCGCCCACACAGAACCTTCTGGCACAGAAGCCCCCGGCCCTGCACGCCCCAACTCTCAGGTTCACGTTCTTTCCGTCATACCAGGAGGTGGCTCAGGCGCTGCTGGTTCGGGGGCTGTCGAGAGCCTTTAGCTTACGCATTTACTCACCCGCTCCCTCCACAAGCCTTTGCTGAACACCACCTGTGTGCAGGCCCTGTGCCGAGGCCACACACAGACCCCGCTGGGACGCCCACCCCACATGCGTGCACTTTCAGCTGAGACCAAGTCCACTGCCGTGGCCGCTCTTTGGGTGGACAGGCACTGCATACATGGAGACGGACAGCTGAGACTGTGCCTGGCTCCTGGCACCCCACGTGAGAGCGGAGGAGGTGGGCTGGGCCTGCCTTTCTGGAAAGCGGAGATGGGACACCAGCCTCCCTTTGGACCCTCCAGTCCTGGTGCCTGACCAGTCCTGGCCCTGGGAGCCCCTGGAGAGCTACCTCCATGAGAGGGGAGGGAGCCCATCTGACAGCTGTGAGGACCACACCAGTCTGCGGTGCGTGGACAAAGTGCCACGGGATCGGGCGTCACTGAGGGGTGGCCCGGCTCCAGCAGCTCTGCTTCTGGCTCTTCCCGGCTGCGTGGCCTTGGAACTTGCTCTGTCTCCTTCTCTGGAGCAGAGGAGGACCATTAAAGGGTAGTAAAGAGGTGATGGCTCCAGCTCAGGGTCCCCGACAGCCCCCTCGAGACACAGATGGCGACCTGTCCTCTTGTTCTGTCCCACCCCCTTTTGCTGACTCTGCAGCGCCTGTCTGCCCGTCGTTGGTAGAGCCTAACCTGGATCCCAGCCTCTGTCCCTTCCCTGGGGTTCACCATCCCTTCTCTTCCCGCCCCCTGAAGTTCCCTAGCTGATCACTAGGTGTCACCATGAGCACGTCCGCGCCTCTCTGAGGCTCAGGTGGCTGGGACCACAGAAGCCTGTGAGACTTTCTGGCCCCCTGGGTTTTCACTCCTCTCAGGCTTGGGGGGCTGGAGACGTCCTTCCCCCATCCAAGACTGCTGGATCTAGCAAATAAAAACATAGGACACCCGGGTAAATCTGGATTTCAGATAAACAACAGGTACTTCCTGAGTATAAACATGTCCCACATGTCGCATACTTAAAGAGTATTCGTTATCTGAAATCCGAATTTAAATGGGTGTCCTGTATTTTATCTGGCAACCCTAGCCCTCCCTCCTCGGGGACTCTAAAGGAAGCCATGTGGGGACAGTCAGCTCATATAGGTCCCAGGCCTTGGCCTGCAGTGACCAGGGACAAGTCTGTTTCTCCTTCCTGTCAGGTGACCAGTGAAAGGGTGGAGCGTGGTCCCAGGCAGCGGGGGACAGGCAGGCCCCTGTGCCACAGGGAGCTCCAGGCTGCACGGCAGTCCCTGTTCCCACCCCTGCACCCACTTGCTCATTCAGTGGCTTTGGCTTTAGCAGGCAGGCAGACCGGGGCTCTGGACTATGCTATTTACTATGAACAAGTCTCTTTGCTTCTCAGCCTCTTCTCCTCACCTGAAAAATGAGGATAACAGCAGCTACACAGGACAGGGCTGTCTTCGGGACTGGACTACTCATATCAAAGTCCGGGCATAATGCTCGGCACACAGTGACAGCTGACGGTTTTACCGATCTCAGGCCCAGGCTCGTCACTAGGGGACATAGTGTATACGTATTGCCTCATTTTAATCTCTACAAATAATTCTACGGTGAATATTAACGTCTGTCCCATTATACAGATAAGAAACTGAGGCCCCAGGACTCGGGGCCAGGAAGGCAGCCAGGGCTAGGACCAACCACCTCTTGGCTTAGTGCTCGCCCTCTGCTGCCCTGTCCACTCTGGGACTGCTGTGTGGGGGGAACCCCGGTCCCCGCAGGGCTCCCTGGCTGGGCTGGCTGGAGGCTAGGCCAGGAGAAGGGCATGAGGCCGGCTCGCCGACAGCCAAAGGAGTTGTTTATGGGGTGGGAGGCTCGTAAAAAATAATGGGCTGGATTTATTGTCCCCACCTCAAGGGCCATTCCGGACTGCACAGGGCCAGGACGGCCTTCTCCAGCAGCACCATAAATCTTCTCGGTAAATGTGAGAGCTGTTTATTCTCCCGCCCACCTGGTCGGCAGCAGGCGGCGGAGCCAGCCGGACCTGCACACCGCGAGTCCACCCGCACGCTAGCTGGCCAGTCCGCCCCGAGGGGCGGCCGAGGGGAAGCGCTGAGGCTGGGGCAGGGGTCCTGCCATGGCCACACTGGTCCCCTCATTTAAAACAGAATGTTCCCAGCCACGCACAGCCACGGGGACCCCAGCATCTACAGCTGATGACGGAAAGCCCTGGAACAGGGCAGGGGAGGTCCCTGGCCCTGGAGGAGCCATGCCGGGGCTCCAGGTCAAAGCGTAGCCCTGATCCACTGTGAGTGGTCACGTCCTGGGAGCCAGTGGGACCCTACCAGGCAGGTACACTGACAGGATCCTAAGCCCACGTGTGGCTGCGGTGGCTTGGGAGGGATTGTAGGTCTCTGTCCACAGGCTCGTTCACGCGAGTCTGAAGGTGGGCCGGAGCAGACCTGGCTTTGTCATCAGAAACCCAGCTCCCGTGCTGAGTACCGCCTCGCAGTGCGGTCCGGCTCGGCTGCCCTCCTGTAACGGGGAGGACGGCTCACCGGAAGCACTTTCCAGCCACTTTCCAGCGTCGTCAGGAACATAAAAGCCCTGGGAGCTGCAGAGGGGCGGGGTGGGCCTAGCAGGGCCCCTGGGGGCTGAGATGGGGGAGGGAGGAAGGGCGTCCCGTCTGCCTGCAGCCAAGGGCGAGGGGGAACAGGAGCAGCAGGGTGGAAGACGCAGTCCCGCGGAGGGTCAGGGACCCTCCTGTCAGCCTGGAGGAGCGTGAGTGGGGCGGGCCCAGGACGAGGGCAGGGACAGGGCAGAGAGGGCAGCTGCCCTCAGAGGCCGCTCCTGTGGTGAGAACTCCCCAGGGACCTCTGCCAGGGAGCACCCCCCAGCCAGCCCTGAGGTGGTGAGCACTTTGAGAAGTGGGCGCAGGTCCCGAGGGCAAGGGTGCGCACCTCCTCCAAGGCTTCCTGCTCTAGCTGGCTAGGGCCGGTGTGATGTGCGGGCCTGCTCCACGCACACGGAGTCTGGGAGCCGGCCGCCCCGCACGCACGCAACCTTCCTTGCTGACTGAGCGAGCACTGCCTCCTGGGCTCCCGCAGCCCCACGACCCCTCTGCCGGGGACCTCCACGCACTGTCCTGTCCGCGCCCGTCTCTGTGTCTGCCTCCCCTGCAGTCTGTGGGTTCTGGGAGGCTGTGCCCTGGCACAAAGGTGGGGCATCCGAGCGCTGCCCACCGAGTGGGATGGAGAAGCCTGGTCCCCTTTCCCAGCCTGGTCACATGGTCACTGAAGAGCAGTACAGGTAGTCGGATGCTGTTAAACAAGCCCCCAGAAACTCCACCCAAGCCTCCCAAGCCCCTGACCTTTGATGAAGCCCCAGACTCCTGAGCTTGTCCCCACACCAGTCAACTCCTGGCAATTTATGCCAGCCCCAGGCTGGGGTCAGGCCCCGGTCAGCTGACCAGGCAAAGAGGGCAGGGCCCTACACTTTGCACAAGCCGTCCCTGGACACCTGTGAGTCAGGACCCTGAGCAGGTGTGCCAAGCAGGGCCTGCCGCACTGTCAGTCTCAGGAAAAGCAGAGACTGGCTAGTCCTGCCCTGAGCCTCCGGGCTTCCCTAAGAACAAGGCCTCACCGTGTCCCGAGCTAGCCACCGAAATATCCCGCATCTACGTGATGGGGTAGCAGGACTCTCCAAAGTGTACGCTGCGGCAGAAGGGGTCCGCAGAAGGTCCTGCCTGCCCTGCCTCTCACCTTCCCTTCATCCTCCTGTCACCTTGGCTACCCTTCCCTCCATCCACACTGTTCCCATGTGAGTTCCAGACCTCAATGGCCGCCAGTGCCACCCCCCAGTGAGTTGCTTCCTTGCTCCCTCCAATCCAAAGCAGGGAGAGGTCTCCCCCAAATCCCCACCCCCCGGGACTGAGGGTGTCCTGTCACTTTCACAGCAAAATCCAAATTCCTGCTGAGCGCAGTTTCCTGACCCGCTCGCTCCCACCAGCCCTGGGGCTCGTTTCAGGCTCCAGGACTCGCTCTCTCCAATAGGCAAGAAAGGCGGCTGGGACAGACTCCCGGGCGACCAGAACGAGGCTGAAATCCCGGCTGTCAGAGAACCCCTGGCAGAGGCGAGAGGCCAGCCTGGCTTGGATTCAGGGCCCAGGCAGAGAAGAGCAGCTGGACAACCCACAGGCTGCAGGGAGAAGGGCCCCGGGCGGGACAGGCCGTGGGCCCGGGGTCTAGGCTGGGCTGGAAACAAAACCGAAAGCAGCCACATAAGAAAGGCATCAGACACAGGAGTAGGGCTCGAACCCGAGTCCCCCTTTCCCTCTAGCGGGGCCTCATGCTGTACGGAGATGACCTGATGCCAGGGCAGACACTGGCACCCCACCTGCCAGGCTTTATCCCCCTGGGGCAGCATGGAATCGCCCCTTAGTCAGCTGGCACTGGAGGATGGTGGTGTCTGAGGGCCCTGCCTGCTCCAAACACCATCCCAGAACTCGGGGGCGGGCCCTGCGCTGGTGTCGCTGCACGCCTGTCTGTGCTTTCTGCCTCTCTGGCTTCACAGCCCTGCTCCAAGCTGGTTTTCAAGGTCAGCTGCCTCCAGTCTGTTACTTTCAACCACGGTCTGGTTCCAGATGGACCAGCCAGCCTCTCACCCTCTCCCTCCCACCATAGGCCCCACCGCCACCCAATCCCCCCAAAGGCCCGGGCCATGCCGGACTCTACGCCCACTGCCTGCCTTCCCACCCTCTCTACCAGTCAGCCACCTCAGAGGCCACCTGCTCTCAGAGGCTTCTTGGATCCTCCACCTCCTTCAGGGTCGCAGCCCCCAGGTGGAACCAAGTCCTCTCTGACCTGGACAGGCCGCTGGCCGAGCCGCCTAGAGCCCATGGTGACCGCCCAGCCCTCTATACCGTGCCAGGCCGTGCCAGAGTGTGTATATATGATACGAGTTAAAGAAAAAAGAGCAGGCATGTGAAAGGGAGAAAGCTTGAAGGTGTTAGGTCCCCGGTGGCCGGCCCGCCCACTCTGGGATGGAGAGGATCCTCAGGTGTAAGGCCACGATGGGGGCAGTGGAGGCTGGTTCTGGCCCGGACAGGCCGCCCCAGGCTGTGGGGCGGAGGACGGGCTGTTAGGGCTTGCTGTGTCAGAGGCTGAGTGGGAGGTGGGTGTGGGCTGTGATGGGGCCAGAACCAGTGCCTGGAGGAAGTGAGCAGAGGGAGACGAGCCACAGGTCCCAACAGCTCTGCGTGCCTTCCCACCCACCACTGGGACAGAGGAATAGCTCGTGTCCCCAAATCAGGCCCGAGTTCTAAAGACGCTGCCTACGTGAGTCTCTACGCTAGAGCAGCTGCTACACTTGACCGGGAGAGATTACTGATCCCATTTTACAGACAAAGAGACCTAGAGAGGTCAGAGTGACTGCAGGGGCTACGTGGCCAGTGAAGATGGAGAACGGCTGAGAACCTAACTCTCCCAACCCCAGCCTGGCCAGACCCACATGCCGTGGGCCAGGGTTTGTGCTGGCGCCTGGGAAGTGGGGCCACTCAGAGGGCTGAGCCCCATGAACTCATGTCTCGGCCAGGAGCCTGGACTGACCCTGGCTGACCTCACTTATGCATCCGGCCACCTCTAATCAGAACCAGCCCGTGTGCTTTTTCCCCTTGCTCGGTGGAGGCTCCAAAGAGCAGACAGGCGTCAGGAAAAGTCAGGTGACATGAGGAATCTCATTTGCCAAATGGCTCTGGACTCACTGTCCCTCCCAGGAGCCATGGGGGTCAGAGGCCACTTAGGTGCAAAACAAACTGGGTCTCAGCGCCCTGGACGCGCCTTGATTTTGACCACTAACAATCACTACTGTAGCTGACACACAATCACCACAACTGTGGGCAACTGTCACGACTGACAGCTCGGGAGGGAGGCTGCTTGCCCAGTGGCCCAAGCCCCATCTCCACGCACAGGCATTCATGAGCGGTTGGCCCACATCCTGCGCACTGGGCCTGCCCATTTCAGACCTTCCATGCAGCCTTTGGGAACCCCGGAAAAGCTGCCACTTGTCCCTCTGGAAGTATCTAAGAAGTCTGCTGTTTTTCAGATTGATTCATTGCCCAAACTTAAAAGTTAGGAGATTCACACAGAACTCCTCAGGAGAGAAGGGTCTTCTTTAACCAACGTGCTAGTTAATGTAGATGACAGCTGAGCCCTCAAATCTGTGTTCTAGTTATGTCTCACAAAGATCCAGACCTGGTTCCCTGGGGCCTTTGGGGTGAGGGGTTAAGCAAAGTGCATGGCTCAAGGCTCCATTGCACGACGAGTTTGAGGCGCGGCCCCTGAAGCACCCGGGTGTCCTCAGAAGTCTCCCACTCCTCCTCCGGCATTGTCTTCCCACCTCTGCTTGCCCAGCTTCCCGGGGCTGTGCGCTGCGGGAACCCCACCCCCACCTTGGTCCGGCGCCTCACGGGTCTGGCCCTGCCAAGCTCCCCTCATCCTGGGGCCTCTCCCCTCGGCTTCGTGTGTACCGCCACCTCTCCCGTTGTTCTGCTGCCACAGGAGTCTGGTCCATTCCCACCTCGGGGCCTTTGCACACGCCCTGCCTGGCACACTCCTCCAGCCCCGCCCACGGCTGCTCTTGCTCATCAGTCAGTTGAGGCTGGTGTGCGGCTTTATTGAAGAGGCTTCTGGCGCCTGCCTGTGGGTCTATTCCTCCACCCGACTGCTTTCCTTGCCAACCTCATTGCATCACAGCTAGTCACTTGGGCTGGAATCCTGAATCTACCACTTCCCCACCCTGTGACCTGGGGGCAGGTCCCCAACTCCTAGGCCTAGCTCCGGGAAGCGTATGACCCCACAGTATCCACTGTCGCTGCTCCCCACATCATTGCGTCCCCCGACTCCGCTTCTCTGGCTGATGTTTTGTAAGCCTTACAGGCCAAGCCAGGACCCGCCATAAACAGGACGAGGCCGCTGTCACGTGGTGCCGGCTTTCCCTTCCGGGGGGCCTGCCTTCACTTCCCCCTGGAGTCCTGCTCGTGGGAAAGCCATTCTTCAAAGGAACAGAGCACACACAGCCAGGCTGAAAAGGGGACTTAGGCCGCCCTGGCCTCGGGCACTTTATGGTCTGCGCAGAGCAGTCGCCCTATAAACCCCACTCCTGGATGAAAGCAGGACGCCCCCCCAACACTCACTCTCTTCCTCATAAATCTGTTTCTTATAAAACTCGATTTGTGCTCGGGGCCGCCATCTGGGGCAGCTAGGCCCGCAGCCCCCCAGCTGGGAGGTCTGATAAGGTGCACGCCGAGCTGCCCGCGTGCGCTGCCGGGGGAGTCTGGACCATGAGACTCGAGCAAGAGCCAAGGAACTGCGGGGCTTGGCCCTCGTGTCCTGGGGACACGGCAGTGCGGGGGATTATCGCGTCCCTCTTCTCTTTGAGGAAACTGCCTAAACAAACACTGAGAATTCTAAGGAGTCCAGTAAAGTCATTCTCATTAATTATTCTGGGTTTTGGATTTTTTAAATGTTTTCTCTTTTCTTTCTTAGAACTGCTTTCAAATAAAAATCATGCCCAGGGCCTCTAAGTCTCGCCTCGTGGCCTGTCGGCTTCTGCACACGTGGGCACTTTACACCCAGGATTTCATTCAATCCTCCAAAGACCCTGCCTAGCCAACAGCATGTCTGCATTTTGTGGATGAGGAAGCAGAGTTCCAGAGCCTTACAGGAGGCCCCACCAGCCCCGCCAGGCCCCGACCACCTCCTCCTTGTCGAGGGCCAGCAGTGGGGCGGGGGGCTTCAGGCTGTGGGGCTGTGGGCTGTCTGTCCTCCCTCCACGTCTACTCCCTGACCACACAAAACAGCCGGGCCCCAGGAGCCTCTGCCCCCAGCCCACTCTGCCGCAGCACACTACCTGCCTCAGAGACTTCGGACCGTAGGACCTTACGGTTACCTCAGGTGAGATACGCCCCTGACATAGCAAATGCTTCTGCTGGCGGGGAGCCTTCCGGATCCCTTTGCCCCACCCCAGCTGGCCCACCAGCCCACCTGACCTCCAGGGGGCAGCAGGATCCCGACCACGCGGACCCCCCTGGCTGGTGACCTGGGGAACATGCTTGCTCCCAGACTCACAGAGACGGAGAAACTGGCACTCAGCCTGGTCAGCCCTCAAGCCCCCCTTGGGGAAGGGGACCATAAAGGACGAGGCCCCACTCTTCTTGGCCACAGCCAGCCCCCAGCCCAGAAAAGAAAACAGCTTCTCTGGTCATATCTGCTCATGTGCGGCCCCGCCTCGTCTCCAAATAAAAACGCCAGAAGCACCAACAGCACCGGCGAGCGGGCAGAGGGAAGGAGCTGGGAGGAGTCCCATGCGGAACCAGCACCAGAGCACAGAACGGCCATTCAGGTCGACACCAAAACTCCCGGCCTTGACCTCGAAGCCGCCAGAATCAAGACGTGGGGAAGGGGTTTCCGGGGGCGGGCTATGCCTGGCCCGCACAGGCGGCACTCACCGTTGGAGCGGTGGATGCAGGTGTGCTGGTTGTCGCTGAGGAAGAAGCCCCCGTGGCACTGACACTCGTAGCTGCCCATGGCATTGACGCAGATCTGCTGGCAGCCGCCATTGTTGTCCTGACACTCGTCCACGTCTGCAAGAAGAGGGGAGAGGAGCCATCACACCGCAGCTGGACACAGGGATGCAGTCGGCTTCGCAGACCGCGTGGAAGCGCTCCGCGGAGCCACTCGAGTGGGCGGTCACGACGCTGTCTCGGGGCTGGCTGGCCCCGATGCGCCTGCGCGGCCGGCACTGTTCTCAGCATCTTACCTGTACTCACTCTTGTAATCCTCCCAGAAGCTCCATCATTCAGATCTGGGCATTGACCCATTTAATAGATAAGGAAACTGAGGTACAGAGAGGCAAAGCCACCTAGCCAAGGTTCCACACAGGCAAAATTCAAACCTGTGGTCTGACTCCCCCGCCTGGGCTCTCATTGATATTGCTGGACCCCCCGCCCCTGCCCCAGGAAGACTGTGCAACCTGCACCATCCACCATCAACACACGGAGCCTTGCCGACCAAATGCCCCCCTCAATCACACCCCAGATTTACAGCCAGCAGCACAGGACTTTGCAGCCGGGGAGAGGCTGGAGGACAGGGCGGCCTGCTGCCCACCCGCTAGGCTTTCTGCCCTGCAAATTGATTTGAGAAGCCCAGAGAGTGGGGAGGTTTTTAAAAGCCCCTGACCTCTCTGGCTGCAGAGACTGCAGAGGGAGGCGGGCTGCCAAGCGGTCTCTCCTGCTCCCCGGGGGAGACAGACCTCAGGCCGACACTTGTTTTTGACCAGAGGCTGCTGGCACAAAGGGTGCTATTGGCTGAAAAGAGTCTTTATGGAGTTCTGGTCTTGAACAGAACAGCATGTTTCAATTACCGAAGTCATAACCCCCCACACTGTCAGTTTGTTTAATGAAAGAAGGGCTTCTTAAACCTTAATGTGCCATGTCTGTATTGTCATTTTAATAGGCAAATATGCGAAACCACAGAGGCAACGTGAGCTACTGGCTGCTTCTAGCCAATACCCCGACCCCCAACTTACTCACTCACTCACTCTGGCATTGAGCCTTTTATATAGTGTGTGTGTGTGTGTGTGTGTGTGTGTGTGTGTGTGTGTGTTAACATAACCATCTTTTATTCCTTGAAGCAAAAGGACATAAAAAGGTAAAGACCAGGCGGAGGGACCCGCCCCGAACCGGCTAGGTCCCAGCTCCAGCCCCGCCAGCCGGCTCCTGCTCAGGCTTAGGGAAAACGGACCACTTCACCACCCAAGAGACCCCACGCTACCTCTGAGGCCGACTGTGAGGCAGGTCATTATTCTCCAGCAAGCTCAAATGTCAGCCGCGTGGCAGCCAGGAAGGAGGCAGAGCTCTGAACTCTAAAAGCCACCAACAGTTACAGCTAACAGGGTAAAGGTGGCTCTCGCTGTGAGAGGAGGCTGAGAGCAGGGTCCCAGGGGACGCTGCCGAGGGTGGGGAGGGCTTGTCCTGAGTGCCTTCCTGGACCCCACGGAGTCTTACTGATGGCTCCCTAAAAGCCCGGTGCCGGTGCTGCCTTTGCTGGGGGCACCGCCCTGCCGCACTTCAGGGGTGTCAGCATCTGGGCGTCTGTCCCTCGCTGTGATCAGCTCCAAGCCAGGCACCATGTCCTGTCCATCCTGCCTATGACAACCCCACGCTAACGTTCCTCGAGTGTTCGTTGTGTTTTCGGAATGGGGCTTCACGACCCCAACTCACTTGATCCTTGCAGCGGCCCTGGGTGATAGGCTTTGTCACCGCCTCCATTGTCCAGATGAGGACACTGTGGCACAGAGAGCGGAGGTAACTCGGGTAAAGTCACAGCTGCCCGGAGTGAAGGCAGGACTCCGCCTGCTTTCCAGGTCCTGAGCGCATGCCTCTGGCCCCTGCTCCGCTGAACGCCAGGTGCAGACGCAAAGCCAGAGCCAGCCTGCCGTGGGTAACACCACACGTGCCCGCGCACCTGTGGGGAGCCCACCCCTGGCCCGAGGAGACCCTGCAGAGGCACCGATGCCCACATGCCGGCACGCTCACAACAATGAGATCTGAACACAGGTAGCTCAGCTCGGATCCCCTTCAAGTCACGTCCCTTGGCATTCTTCCCACGGTTCTGAGTCTTCCCTCTGTGCCTCGGTTTTCCCTCCCCTCATAAAGGTTCAATTGGCAAAACAAACACGCCGATATACGCCCTCAAACGCTGAACTCAGGGTGCGGACATGCTACTTCCACTCTACCATAACCGTCTCCCTGGGGCCACCTGTCTGGCCTGACCCTTCTCTTCCTCTCACTGGAGACTAGGCACCAAAGGGCAACTGACGTAGCACATCTACAAGCCCTCAGTGAGCTGGCAGAGTGGCTGTGTCCTGGGACAGGGCTGTTTACACAAGCAGGGAACAATGACTCGCCAGCACTGAAGAACAACGTGACACAAATGCAGGGGCATAGAAACATCTGCCCATTTCCAAATGATAAAGCACCAAGATTAAGCAGGAGGGAAGGGGTACTGCCCGCTCAGTACCCTTTTCCCACGGTGGTCCAAAAACTGGCCTCCCCCAACAAGTGGAGCAGGAAATCACAGTTTCAGAATCCCTTTGGGTAGCCTGCGGTCATTGTCAACCTCTCTAGGAGCTGGATTAAGGGCCTGAGGCCCCTCCCCCACGTCCTCAGCCCTCCGAACAGGACCCGTGGTGAGGGCTGAAGAGTGACCGGCTGGCGCACTTGGGTCCACGAGGTGGCTGCCCACCGGCCTAGGACAGACCGAGTTTACCTGGAGGCCCTCGCCAGGCCCAGCAAGCACTCTGGGAAATACTTAGCTCCTTGGCGCTCCTGAGGGGGCAATCAAGGAACTCTGTTCCTTGGCCCCCCAGCACTTGGCACATTCTGTTAAGAGAGGTCCCCCAGGGCAAGAAGGGAGCCTACACCTGGGACTTGGACAACCTGAATTCTGCCGTCGGCTTGCGATGGTGGCGGTGCCCAGGCCTTGTCTGAAGGAAGACCTGCAGACTGTGTCCCCCAGGAAGCCCCACGCAGTCCTTGCTTCCACGCACTGTGTGGGAATCCCACCCCACCGCTGCGCGCCCCCAGAGATCGGCACCAGGGCTGGCTGGGTGGAGCTGGCGGCCTCACTATCATACCTAACAGCACTCATAACCACCACAAAGAATGGCTGGCCAAGTCTCTGGCTCAGGTGCTCAGGTACTATCCTAATAAATCTGTACGTCAGCTCTACAGTGGGGCACTATTCTTAGCATTCCAGTTCTCAGATGAGAAAACAGGCCTGGAGAGAGGAAGAGACTTACCCAAGGCTATGAAACAGGTAGAAGGGGGATCTGAGGCCCAGTGAGTCTGGGTCCAAAGCCCTTACTCTGCTCTTCCGTGATTCGACTTCTTTGAACGAGGATGCTTTGAGCCTAACCATGGTGGCGAGAGTCCCCCAGGTAGCGATGCTTACCAACCTCCCCCAAGCCCACGCACTTGTGTCTCCAAGACCCAGTGCAGAAGTTCCCTGCTCTCTGAAGCATTGCTGGCACCCAGCAGAAGTCACCTCTGGCTCCCAGACCAGTGTACCTCTATTCACGACTTCCGTCCTCTGCCCTGGACCTCGGGGCTTGGTCATCCTGTTTCTGCTCTGAGCTGAGGACAGACCCGAGTCTCCTGTATGTCCCTGCGCCCAGCAGAGGGCCTGGCTGAGTGGGTGCTCAGGTGTCGGCAGGAGAAACGGGATGGCACACGCGTGCTTGCACACACCAGTGATGGGGAGCTCACTACCACTGGAGCACAGCACTGCCCTGGTTCCTTTTGGGAACGCAAAGGGGGCTCATTTAAGGCTCTCCCCAGCCTGCCCACTGTGTGCAGTAAGAGCCCTGACAAGCTTGTTTCCAATCCATGATGTGTGACCCCTGACCCTTGAGTGGGGCTATGGGTGGGGAGAGCGCTCTGCCTCAGAACCCTCCTAAGCGCGAGGTCCTTCATCTTTATTTATGGCCACAGCTGAGTGTTCCCAGGAGGCAGTGAGAGGGAGGAGGTGCCCTGGGCTCTGGGGCAGACTCCGGGAGGCTCCTCTCAGGAAACCCTTTCAACTGGCAACAAAGGGACTGAAGGACGTCACGTGGAGGCCCCCGGGAGGCCCCACTCTGCAAGGGTCCTGTACAGGGCTTCGCATGGGCCGCCTGGACCGGCCAGGTCGCCCTCTGCAGAGCCCCAGCCTGCAGCCTCTGTCCTTTAACCCACAAAGGCGCCTGTGCCACCAGGACTGACGCAGCCCCGGACGTTTCTGGGCCGGTGGTGAGGGTGGCCGGCGAGGGCGCTGGGGAGGGAGAGGAAGCAGAACTGCGTCTGGTTCCTGACGTGGGGACCCTCGACTGGTGGGGCTGGGAGACACCCTCCGAAACATGATTCCGGTGTGCCTGCGACAGAAGACAGATGGCCTCGGCTCTGTGCGGGCTGCTGCCCAGCCTGAGGCCCGGCTCCTGGTACACAGCGAGTACTCATTCATTCAGCCAGCGCTGAGGGAGGATGGAAGGTGGGACGCAGGGAGGGGGACGAGGGCGCCGAGGAGGACAAGAGAGGGACCTTGCCCCGGCTCTGCTCTACCCTCACCCGGCCACCCAGGCCTGAGGACCGTCTTTGTGAAGTCCCCTCCATCCATTCCCCCCATACCCGAGCGGTCACCAAGGCCGCGACTTCTTCTCACCACCTTGTCCATCTGTCTCTCCTCCAGCATCATGGCATAGCCCTGGCTTAGGCTGAGGCCCCTCCCTATGGGCACAGTCTGCATGACGCCCTCTCCTGGATCCTGCCTATCGCAGGGGCTACCGTGACGACTGTGGACAGAACGGGACACAGTGCCTTGGCACCAAAGATCAAGGCCAAATGGAGCCTCTGAGGTCAGGGGCCCTCACCTGCCTCTGCTGCACCCTGCATGAGTGCAGGTCTGGATGCTGGGGTGGGGGCGCACAGCCCGCAGCTGTGGCTCCGGTGCACCTCTGCGTGGTGTGCCCACCACTCACGGACACTGACCGGCCCCGCCCCCACCAGCTGCGGGAGCCCGGTCTGGGACGGGCTAAGTGCTGTCGGGGAGGACTCTTCTCCAGCAAGGAGGATTTCTGCTTCCGAAAGGCCTCTGCAGGCAGGGCTGCGGTTCACCCATGGGTTTGCTTTTTGGCCCAAGGTGCTGATGTTTGTTTTTATTAATGGCCGTTGGTCCTACTTTGGACCAAGAACCAGGTTTGCAGTTATTTATAATAAGTAAAAATGACTTCTGGATCCAGCTTTGGTTGCTTTGTGTTTCCCACGGACATTTTACGATCTGAAACAGAGACTCTGTGTTCTGCCCGGACCCCACCCATGCTTTCCGGGCTGCCAGGAGCCTACTGTGTGTCCGGCCCTGTGCCCGGCTCTGGCATCCAGCTCCCACCGAGGGCCTGGGAGCAGAGGCAGAGGCGCCGGGCCTTCTCAGAACCCAGCTCAGCCTCCAACCCTGAGAGCTCCCTCCTGGTCCCTGAGGGCTGAGGCCCAGCCCTCCCCGGCTCCTTTCAGAAGGGGGGCTTAGGCAGAAAAGCCTCTTGGCTATCGAGCGGCTCTTGCAAAATTGCATTTGATGAGTTAAGTGTAAATAAATGAGAACCAGATGGATTAGATTTCGGGTAAAATACACATGGGTCTTAGAGCTCTGGGGCCCGAGTTCTGCCGGATCCAGGACACTCCCTGAGCTGTCAGCAGCACTGGCACAGGCAGGCAGGGGTGTGACCGGGGTCTCCTGGGACCTGTCTACTTCCTGGTCTGGGCATCAGCTGGGCCTTCTCTGGGGCCCCCAACTCTCCAGCAGGTCGGCACAGGGTCTCGCTCTGCAGCCCCGATCTGCCACCGAGCCCCTCGGGCTGGGCCCGAGTCCAAGGTCGGGGCTGGGAGATAAGGCGCATGCGTGGCGGGCCGACCTGCTGCTCGCCTCCAGACCCAAGGAGCCCGCCGAGGAGGGCCAGCGCTCTGCTGAACCTGCTGGCGTTCAGCGTCTGGTCGCTTCCCTCACCTGGGCCCCGCCTTCAACCTCAGCTGCTGTCTGTGGCCCCCCAGCGATGGCCGAGCAGCACTGAGCATCTCTAAGGACCGGGAGTTTGCTGCCCAGCTCCGACTGCTGACCACTGCTCCTTACGATAATCTGCGTGAGGTCTGCCTGTGACCGCTATCTGCCGGTCCTGGCTCTGGCCCCTCCAGTCACACCGGCTGGGGTACGAGATTCGGCGAGTAACTTGCTGTGTGACCTTGGGCAAGATGCTTAACCATTTTTGGCCTTGGTTTCTTTATAAAATGGCAATAATAGTACCTGAGGTGGTTTTATGAATTAAAGAAAATAACGAAGGTGTAGCACTTAGCACAGTACTGGCACACGTGCACCCCAATAAAAGCGAAGGATGAACAAAGCTACTGCAGGCGCTTCAGGGAATCCCAGGTGTGAACACCCTCGGGGGATGGTAAAGTCCCTTCCCGACTGGAAAAGTGACAACGAGCCACGTCAGAAGGGAGTGCTCAGTCTGGCCTCGGCCTTCAGGTCTCCAAGTGCAGCAGCTTCAGCTCCTGGAAATGCTCCCTCTCCCGATGTCAGCCCTGGCCTGTCACCATGGGGCGAGGGGTGGGGTGTGTGTGTGTGGGGGGGACACAGGGCCGTGCTTGGGGGCGTGAGACAAGCCCCAGTCTCTCCAGCTCTGCACTACCTCCTCTATTCCTCTAACCACGCATTCTTGTTGAGACATAACTCGCACTACATAAAATTCACCATCTTAAAGAGACTACTTCAGTGGTTTTTAGTATATTCACAAGGTGGCGAGAACATCACCATGATCTAATTCTAGAACATTCCGATCACCTCAGAAAGAAGCCCTGACCCATGACCAGTTGGTTAGTCTCAATTCTCCCCTCCCCCAGCCCCTGGCAACCACTAGTCTACTCTCTACGGATGTGCCTGCCTATTTTGTACATTTCATATAAAACATGGAATCGAAGAGTACATGGCCTTTTGTGTGTGGCTTTGTTCACGTCGCATAGTTTTCACGGCTCCTCCGTGCTGTGGTGCGTGTCAGTGCTTCATTCCCTTCTATGCCTGAATACTCCACTGTGGACAGACCCCTTAATCCGCTCATCAGCTGATGGACTTCTGGATTATATGTACTCTATAGCTATTAGGACAAAAGCTGCTATGAACATTCATGTCCGAGCTTTTGCATGAACATGTTTCCATTCCCTTGGGGGCCCAGGAGTGGCACTGTGGGGTCATATGGTAATTCTATTCTAACTTTCAGAGGAACTGTTGAACTGTCTCCATAGTGGCTACATACCGATTTGTACTTTTCCACCAGCAAAACTTAAGGTTTCCAATTTACGTCCTCGCCAACACTTGTTATTTTCCACTATTTGTGTTTTTAAAAGGTTGTAACCATCCTAGAGGGTGGGAAGTGGTATCTCATGGTTTCGATTCGCATTTCCCTAACTATTAATGCTGAACATCTTTTCATGTGCTTACTGTCCATTCATGTATCTTCTTTGGAAAATGTCTATTCAAATCCTTTGCCCATTTTAAAATTGGGTTATCAGTCTTCTTACTGTTCAGTTTTAAGAGTCCTTCAGATGTCTCAGATACTAGACCCTACCAGATAGAGTCTCATTCTTAGGGTCTCATTCTGTGGACCCTAAGTCCTTCAAAACAGCCTCAGGCAGCACTCTACTCTGTGAGTTTAGTGCACCTGTGGGGGCCAGGTTGGTGGACTCTGTTCCCGGGAGATGTCACCCTGTCTCATGGCTTCATCAGCCACCTGCGTGCCAGTGCTGCCCAAACCTCCAGGCCCGCCTGTGCCATCTGCGCCGGGCCCAGACATCGCGGGCTGACCTGGCACCTGCACTTGGAGGCCCGACAGGCAGGACGAGCCTGACGTGGTCCACGCAGAACAAAGCAAACCCTGCTCCCACCCTCAGGCAGTGGCCGCGCAGCCGCAGTCGCGTCAGCTACAGCACCCGGTAGCCGACCTGGAGCCCTCCCTCCCCACTCGCCTGGTCTAAGCCCTGAGCAGGCACAGTCCCGTCAGCTCCACCTAGGAGTAAGCCCTGAGTGTGATGACGTCGCACCTCCACCCCGGGATTGCTGGCCCAGCCCCTCCCCTCCGGCCGGGATTACTGCGGTGGCCGCCTCACGGGCCTCCCTGCCTCTCCCCTTGTCCTGCTGCCCCACACAGCGACCTCTCCGAGTGTCAATCAGCTGCGCTAGTCCCCTGCTTGAAAGCCTCCAAAGGCTTCCTCGCTCTCACTTCGAATCCGACACAAACGGCCTTCCCTGCCGACAAGGCCCAAGTGACCGTCTCTGCCACACCTCGCACCAGCCTCCTCCTTGCCCACCTGACTGCAGCGCACTGCCGTCCCCGCCGTCCCTGTCGTCCCCGCCAGCCTTGGACCACAGCTGTATCTTGTTCCCATCTTGGGGCCTGTGTACTTGTTCGTCCTCTGACCGGAATGTTCTTCTGAACTTGGCACGGACGATTCCTCCTCGTTCAGACCTCGGCTCACAGTCACCTCCTCAGAGATGTTCTCCCTGACCACCAACCCAGAGCAGCAGACCGATCAGGCCACTGCATCGCCCTGCCTTCTACGTGGTGCTTCCATCTGCCTGGTAGCTCCCTGGTGGCATCTGCCTGGTGTCTCCCCAGGGAATCCGGAGTCCTCAAGAGTAGGGACTGTGTCTGTCTTGAGTGTCGCTGTATCCCAGGGTTTTAAACAGTGCATGGGGCACATAATCCATGTTTGGGGACCGAGTAACTGAGTGGAACTACATGACATGGCTAGGGAGGTAGCTCTGGGCCAGAGGCCCTGGCTCGTGGCCTGTCTGGTCAGGGATGAGCTGCGTGGCCCCAGAGGGGCTGCCCAGGGAGGCCCCGGAGCTCCAGGATGTGGTCGAGGAAGTCAGCTCAGCGATGGCTGGTGGTTCCCCACGCGGCACGGGCCTTGGCCTGTCAGGGGTGGGGACACAATGAGGCTGGTCAGAGAAGAGCTGGGCTCACTTACTTGCTGCCTGGGCCTTGCTGGGACGGAGCCCCATCGCAGGGCGAGTGCAGCCCCGCCTGTGGGGAGCCTGTGGGGAGGTCAGGAGGGGCAGGGGAAGACGCCCTCAGACGCTGCCACCCTGCAAGCTGTGATGCTCAAAGAACGAACAAAGCCACTCGGGGCTCTAGGTAAGTCAGCGAAGCCAGAGCGTCCTCCTGCTCTGTCGGCGCCTTCGCCGGCATGAGGACCGAAGGCTCCAGCTCAGAAAAGCCGCTCTCACTGGGCAGTGCTTCAGGGAGCGGTGGAGGGGTAGGGGTGTGCAGACAGTGGGGGGACCCCCTGAACGACACTTTGCTGACCTCTGTCTAGGCCACGCGCGGCAAGACCAGCTCTTCCTTCAGTCTCTCGAGTGTGGGCAGAAGAGGAGGCCGCAGGAAGGGCGCCCGTGTCCCTGAGCCCCTGCTGTGCCCGACGCCCTCCCCGCCCTGTCTTCTGAGCCTCGGCCTGGGGCAGGAGCAGGGTTATCACCAGGAGCTCTGAGCAGTGAGTGGCCTGCCTTCGGTCACCAGCGCGTGAGTGACAGAGCCCGGGTGGAAGCGGGACGCTTTCATCCCCCACCCTCGGGCCCCTGACGGCACAGCTGTGCGCGCGATCCTGCTCAGGCATCTGTGGGAGGCACTGGAGTTTTAAAAAATTTCTTTTGATGGGGATAAGAATGGAGGACTGGAAAGAGGGAAGGGAGGAAAACCAAACAAACAAATCGTGGGAGCAAGGCGAGAAGCTCTAAGAAAGGAAAGGGGAAACGCTCTGACAGGCTTCTTAATGGCCTTCCCCAGAAATGAAACAGGCCCAGCTGGATGTGATTTCCGCCGCGGGCCCGTGGGCGGGGCGGCCAGGGCATCCCGCCGCCCTGGGGAACACTCTGCTGAGCCAGGAGGGCCCGGGAACCCCCCATGCCACCCTGGCGGCATGCGTCCTGCAGCCAGTCCACGCCACCTGTCCTGTCCGGCCAGGTCAAGTGACTCACCCCTAGCACTCACCCCCCCCCAGCCTGGGGAAGCGCTGCCTGGAATTCTGACCCTTTAGGCATCGATTCTTCCCAATTAAATTCAGCATTTTCTTCCACCTTCCAAACTGTTGAGTGTAAACACCAGGTCTTTCTACTTGTAGGCTACTGTGGGTGTGTCACAGGGACCCATTCTCTCCCTCCTTCCCACCAGCACCCTCCACATGCACACCAGTCCCCACGTGGGCCTTCTCCATGGGAGTGGGGGTCCCCGGTGCACCCAGGCCCATGGCCTCCCACCCCTGTCCTGCGATGGCTTCTTAACAGGCTGTCTGTGAGCTGGCCTGTTCCTTCCCCACTCAGCAGTCCTTTGCTAACAGGCTCTGGGTGGGTCACAAGGCCACAACAGGGCTGAAAAATGATTTTGTGCCGAGAGTCGACACGTTTAAGTGGTAGACAGACGGGCCGCATGCGGGCAGAGGTGGAGGGCTGAGCACGAGCAGCAGGGGACTTTATGGCAAAGGGACACTGAGGTTGGCTGGAGCACTGGCAAGACCACCATGCCCGCCCCCACAATGGCCAACCCCACCCTTTTCAGCCCAAGTTTGCGACCGGCTCCTTTCCATGGCATTCCTCCCCTCAAGAACCTAGCATGGCCCCCCATCACTTGTCCAATAAAAATGTCTTTTTATTTAAAAATTAGAATTTACGAGGAATTTTGAAAAAGTGAAAGAAAAAAACTCCACAGCTCAATAACCCTACACTCTATGTACAACGGCGACCAGGAATGTCTATTTCACTTCCATGTCTTTTTAGTGCTGATTTTCATCTCGTGCAATGAGTCACTCCGTACCTGGCCTTTCCACCCCTCCTCGCTCAAAGCTGAGGGGTGCATTTTCCGTGCTGGGCTCAGTCCTGACTGCCCTTCTTGCCCACTGTTTGTGCATTGGCAGATGGCGCCCCCCGCCCCCCACCCCCCCGCACTGTCTCTCCCCTGTTAACAATCTCCCCGGGGAGGGACACGGGACAGCCACGGCCCTTTGCATTTCAGGAATTATTCCCTTCAGATGGACTCCCAGGTCAAAGACCGCGAGCTTTCCACTTCTCATCACTCCCCGCTGGACCCCTCTGGATCTGCTGGCTCCCCTCTAGTGTGTACTTGCATGAGCAATCGCCTCTTCCGAGATCATCATTCTAATGCCCACGTCTTCCTCCAGAAAACGCCCATGAGTAGCCAAATGCGTTTGTCCATTCATTCAGACAATCATGCATTCAACAAGGAGACAAGAAGTCGCACTAGTGCAGGGAATAAGCAGTCAATGTGAGGTCAGGGCCTGCCCTGAGGAGCTAGCTGCCTGTCCAGGGGAGAGAGAGGCAGTGAACCCCATATAGATCACTACCAACTGGGGTGAGTGGTCTGCAGGAGAAGAAGAGTGGGCTATGCGACAGGGATTGGGGAGGCCAAACTGAGAGGCAGGGGGACCTCTCCCTAAGCCACACGAGGACCAATGCAGGAAAAGACGTGTTTGGTGGTGGGGTGGGGTGTGTGTGTGGGGGTTGGGGAGGCTGGAACAGCAGGTGGGGGCCTAGAGGCTGTTGCAGGAGGGTCTGGGAGCCAGGCTTAGGTCTGTGATGCCCGCTACGCAGACAGAGGTGATTCCCCCGACGCTGCTGCATTTGCAGGTTAAACTCTCCAGGCTCTGCTGACAGAGAGCACTGGCTACTCCTGAGCCCACTCTCCTACCTGGCTGAACCTTTCCCACCTCTAGGCTCTGCACATACCATTCCCTCCTCCCCTCACCCCTATCCACCCTCACCTGGTGACTTCCAACTCAGAGCAAGCCTCCTGCCCCTGATGCTTGGTGTAGTATTAATTACACCAAGGATACCATGTTGGGAGTATTTCCGCACATAGCTCAGAGCTCCCTAAGGGTGGGATTCACACTGAAATAATCTCAGGACCCCTTGACCTAGCAGATACGGGCACTTGGGGCACTGACTGACCCAGAGGTTACAAACCATTTCTCAGAGGCATTTCTGCCTTCCAGCCAGACAGGGCAGCAGCTCTCAGCACCCACGGGCTGCCGGGCCCCCCACACCCTGGGCTTTGGGTCCAGCCGCACATCTCCACTGCATGATTACACGTCAACAACGTACAAACACCGATGCCTGATCATAACCATATAAAGTCAGGACTACACACAGATGCTGGGCACAGACATCAGGACATGAAAACTGTTGACCTGCTGGGGTGGCAAGCTAATGAGGGAGTTATTTTCTGTCTTTTTTATTGATTTCTCTGAGTTTCTGAATAATTATCACATGTGTGGGAGATGGATAAGTAAACAGACGTCATCAACTCTGTGAGATGAGTACTGACTCTGGTTGGTCCAAGTGCAGGGAGGGGGAGCGAGTCATCGTGCCCAGGAGGGCCAAGGAAGAGGTGCAGAAGGACGAACTGGAGCAGCGGGGACAGGCAAGGGGAGACAGACAGTTCTCCAGGCGGAGGGAAGCACAGAGGGCATAAGACGCCTGGGGACAGGCTTACTATTTAGACGGAGAGAAGGCGAGGCTGGAGTGGCAGGCGGAGCCAGGCCACAGGGGGCCAGCTGCCCACTGAGGAGGCGAGACTCCCTAGTAGCAACAGAGGCCCCAGGAGGATCCCACCCAGAGGGGCTTGTCCCAAATGACTCCACTGGCATCTGACCCTCGACAGCTAGCAGATAAACCTGGGAGGGCAAGTCGGTCTGTGGGATCCTAACCCACAATTAAGGTAGCATCTGGGAGGTTGCTAAAGACCCCAGACCAAGCAGCTGGGTGGCTGCCATGGCTACCCACTTCCCACAAACAAGGCGTACCAGCTGGGCACAAGACATCTCTGCCAGCGGTTTATTTCCAGCTGCATGTGGCTGGGACAAGGTGGGTGACAGGGAGGGGTGCTGGGGCAGGCAACGAACAGGGCTGGCTAATGGCCACTAAAAATGCCGGGGCTGGGCCTGCTGGCGCTGCGGAGGGGGCCACTGCAGCATCCGACCAGATGAGGCCAGGCCCAGCCAGTGTCCACGGTGACCCCAAACGCCATCCAGAGCCCAGGCTGACCCAAAATAAGCAAGACTGCTGGCAGAGGGAGTGCCGTTCCGGGGCCTCGGGGAGACCGTATTTGTTGACAGGGCCCCGTTTTAGGCACACGGCGTGGTTCTGGCTTGGGGCATATGTTCTGGTGGTAGAGTGTTTTTAAGGAGCCTTCACAAGACACTTAGTTTCTGTTTATTTCCCAGAGTTCTGACCAAACCCTTGGCACACGAACTGCAAACAAGAAGGATGAAGGAAAGTGTCTGCTGGCCTGGCCCGCCCTTTGCAACTGGGTGTTTCTCTTTGCTGTTTATGGACATGGCATTCTCTGCCCAGGGACAGGGCAGGACCTCTTCCACAAGCCACCAAATCAAGACCTGTTCGAAGACAGGGCTGACACCAGAGGGGGTGACAGCAGATTTCAGCCCAGTCCTACCAACCGGAAGGGAGGCCACTGGCTGAGTGTAAGAGCAAAGGGAGAGTGGGCAGGAGGAAGGCCGAGAACACCCCGCTGCCACACGGGCCACCTCCCTGCACTCTGGGAGCCCCTCCCGGGAACCTTACCTCCCTTCTTGGTTAGACAAGGGGGAGAAGAGAGCGGGCCCCAAAGCACTGCTAGGAAGGGAGCTGGGAGCCAAGGCTTGGTGTGTTTGACTCCCGAGTCCCCGCTGTCCCCTCATCTGCAGCAGATGGGAAGGAGCTGGGCGTGGAAAGGAAGACCGGGAGTCCTGAGGCTCCGCCAGCCCGGGGGTGCAGTCACACAGGCTGCAGGGGGCCCCGCCAGTGTGTCTGGGCCTCCGCAGCTCTGAGAGCGCTGACGCCCTGCCCGCGGCAGGCCTGTGCGCTCACTGCGGCCGCGCGCTCCTCTGGATGGCTGGAATGGACCCTTCTGCCCCCTGCCCGGGCCACCTGCTCGTCCCTCCAGCACCCAAACGAGCAGGCGCTTGGCCTGGGGACAGAGAGCTGTCACTCTGGAGCTCAGCCTTCTGGGAGCTCCTGAGGTGTGGAGCTCAGATGGCCAGACTGTCCCCAGACGGCCAGCGACAAGCCTGGGAGCTCAGTGCCGAGTCAGACGCCCAGGGGCTGTGGGCACCCGGGGGCGGGGGGAAGGGTGTGCACCTCAGGGAAGCTTTCTGGAGAGGCTGATGCCTGAGCGGAGTCTGGAGGGGCGAGGAGGGTCAGCCACACCAAGTGTCGACGAAGAGCACCGGAAAGGGCAACTCGGGCGGAAGGAACAGCAGGTGCGAGGACACTGGGCAGCAGGAAAGGGTGGGGTGCTCGGGAAATGGCAGGCGTTCGGCATGCTGGGGATTGCAGTTCTGAGAGAGAAGGAGCGAAGCTGGCAGGGACCGCGCCTGGCAGGGACCAGGAGGCTGCAAAGAGCCGGGCCACCACTGCCGAGTCACCGAATCACAGGACGCTAGAGGGGAAGGGCTCCAACACAGCAGCCAGGCGAGGGGTCTAAACAGTGCTCCTGGCACCCCAGGGGCCCTGCAGGGGTGGGGCGGGCTCCACGGCGAGCAGGGCTCTCGTCCCTGCCAGTCTTTCAGCCAGAGCAGCATGACCACTGCATAATTCTGCTGGAAACAAAGGGTTCTGCTGCTGTAGACGAAACCCCACGAGATCTGAAAACCACTGGTCGAATCCCATCCCTTTATTTCACATATGATGGGGAAACTGAGGTACAGAGCAGCAGGGAGTTTCCCGAGGTCTCCAGCAAGTCCTGACCCTTGACCCACTGCCCTTTCATCCCAGCACCCATCTGGTCCCTAGTGTAAGAAGCATCCGTAAGAAGCTCCCTGATGCCGTGCCTGCCCCCACCCCGCCCCCAACCTTAAGCTGGCCATAGGCATAGGCTACTCTACCCGCAAGACACGCCTGGGTCTCCATCAATCCACCTCCCTAAGCCATCCTCCAGCAGCTCCCTGGTTCTGCCAGATTTGAGGAGAGAAGGAAGCCTGTTTATAAAGGTGAACACAATATCTAATGTGTTTCTTTTTCTCAGGCCAAAGAATTTCCATCAGATTAAATTGTGAAAAGCCAGGAGAAGCGGGCTTGAATTCAACTTGTCCTCTGACAGCAAATGCCTCCAATCAATGTGTTTAGGTCACCTGAATGTGGGCCAAGAATGGGGAAAGGTGGTGGAAGTGGGGGGAGGGGGAAGGAGGCATAAATAAAAAGAACAGGAAGAAACCTTTCGAGTTTACCTTAAAAAATATTGGTGTTTATGAAGTAACTATATGACTGTCCAAAACTGTTTAGTTTAACATTAAAATGGTCAGCATTTTTTCCCCCCAGCAAGAAACGCATTTGAGCTGTTGAAGTATAAAGACAAATAAACAGAGGCAGCTCGAGCCTTCATCAGGGGTTCAAGGGAGCAACACATTGTCTCCAGCTGTCCTGCAGGATGAGAGGGGCGCCTTCAAAAGGGTGGAGGCGGCGGGACCTTTCATCCTGCCAGGGACCAGCCCAGCCCGGCACAGGGGGAGCTGTGACTGCTGCGTCAGGGAACATCTGAGCGTCAGTGGGGACTTCCTCCTGGGCCCTGTTGGAGTCCCCCAAGTTCTTCCCTTCTCTTCCCCTTCTGCCTGATGGCCTCCGGTGTCACCTGCTCATTCACCTCCTCCTCTGATCCTAACAGACAAGGATCATGCCCATTTTGTAGAGATCGAAACAGACCGAGGAAGGAGTGATGTGTGTCCAAGGTCACAAAATGAGCATGCGGCAGAGCTGGAGCTGGAAGCCCTGATGCCAGGCGACTCCGTGTCAATGAACGAGCACAAGAACCAATGCAAGAGGACGGGTGAGCTCTCTGACCGGGGAGGGTGGTGAGCAGTGGCTCGTGGCAGGACCACCACGTGGGACGTGAGGGTCAGGCCCCAGCCAGAGGGCTTTGCACACGGCCCAGGGCCCAGGTTTGTCTCCTGCTTCTTTGCCAGCTCAGAAAATACATGCATTTTCTTTCAAAGGTATTCTAACTTTGCACACGAGGGATACGTGATCGTTACCTAATTCACATTTATTGAGTCCTTGTCACAAGCCAGGCACTGCGGTATGTGCTTTTCAAAGCTCATCTCACTTGGCCTCTGCATCACCCCTGTTGAATAAGCACTGCTATTAACCCCACCCGACAGGTGGGGATACAGAGGTCCAGAGAAGAGAAGTTACTCCAGGCCACACAGTAAGGAAGTGAGAGACTCAGGATTCAAAGCTGGCCAGCTGGGTCTCTGCTCTTCTTCAGGGCGGGGAATGGCATCCATCTCCTGATCTCGGGCTCCCAGCCCAGGACATGGCGCGGGGCAGGTGCTCATGAAATCCTTAGGGAATGAATGAGTGCTAGGGTCTCTGGCTTTCACCGCCATCTAGCAGCTCTCGCACCCACCCCTGCCCCGACCTGACTGCTCTGTTTGGATGGCTGCGGATCATCTCAAATGGAACTTGGCCAGACCAACTCTTGAGAGTGCCCCTCCACGCCGTATTCGTCCTACGCCGGTGCTCCTCACCTCGGCCGTCAAAGCAGAGCCCTGTGCGAAGTGCAGGCGACACGCTGGCGGTCAGGCTCCATTCCCCCTTCCCCCTCGCCTCCTGCACATCTACTCCCGCAGCAATGCCTGCTGGCTCCGTTTCCAAAATATATTCTGAATTCAACCACTTCTCACACCTCCACCACTGCTACTCTGGACGGAGCCACCAGCATCTCGGACCCGGACCACCACAGAGGTTTCTCTCTCTCACCCTCTGCAGCACATTCTCTACCCAGCAGCCAAAACGCAAATCCCTTTAAATTAAAATGTCAATCAGATTATGTCAATCGCCGGTTAAAATGTCCATGGCTTCCCAGTTAACTGAGTAAAATCCCAACTCCCTTCTAGGGCCTACAGGGCCCTGCCCGACCCAGCCCCGCCCACTTCCTGACCTCATCTCCAGTCCCGCCCTCGCTCCTGATCCTCCAGGCACACTGACCTGCTGCCCAACTCAACTAGCTTGTCCCCATCTTGGGACTCTGCATGTGTCTTCCCCCTTCTGCCTGGAGGGAGAAGTGTCCCTAGATTTTCAAAGGGTGGCTTCGTCCTCCTCACTGAGGCCCCTTCACCACGTCCCCACCTGCCCTTGAACGTGGGCGAACCTTTGCAGCGACCTTGACCGGTGGAGTGTGGTGGAAGTGAGGCTGGACTGCGAACCTTCTGTGCACTTGCACTTCTTCTCGTGGGACCCAGTTGCCCCGCCGTGAGGAAGCCCAGCCCGGACCACGTGAAAAGACCACAGGGGAGGCTGCCCACGAGTGTTCTGGCCGACAACCAACATCAACCACTAGACATCAGCAAAGAAGGCTCCAGATGATTCCAGCCCCTGCCATGGAGACATCCCACGCCTTCACGTCCTCCCAGCTAGCAGAGACGAGCCATCCCTGCCGAGCCCTGTATGAATTCCGAATCCACAGAATCCGCGAGCAGAATGAAATGGTGTTCGATGCCACCAAGCACGGGTGGCTTTCTGTGTAGCCGCAGTATGAGAATACCACCCCGTCCGGCGCTGCCACCCTCTCCCACCACGTTCTAGCACAGTTTTTTGTTTTACTATGTTTCACTGGAGGTGACCTGACTGAACTTACTGTACTGAGTCGCACGTTTACTCGTTTATTGTCTTCCCCTTCACTGCGTCAGCTCTTAAGTGTGGGGACGTTGTTGCTTTTGCTCACCACTCACTGTGTCTTCAGCATGTAAAATGGCAGGTGCAGAACAATTTTCTGCAATACACAAATGGACAGATACTAGGTGGATGGCTTGTGTTGTTGCTGATATAGCCGTTTCTGCCCGTCATTAGAGTTGTGAATATCTGTCTTTCTCACAAATCTGGGAGTCCTGTGACAGATGCCCCACATAATTCACCTCCATCTCTGCCATATGCCCAGCATGGAGGTTTGCTGAGCTTGAGGGCCCAGGTTACAAGGCACTTTTACAAATCCACTTATTCATTCATTCTGCAAATATTTATTATATGCTTACAACACGCTAGACACAGCGCTAGGTCCTGAGCAGGAAGACGGAAATAAATAAAACGACTTCTGCTTTCAAGGGAAGAAGAGAGTCATAGCGGACGTGTGCACAACGTGGCCCCAGAAGACTCTGGAGCAAAGGGAGATGTGGGCTGGGTCTCAAATGACGAATGAGCAGGACCGAACAGGGTCCATGATGGGGGGGGGCACGTCATGAGGGGGCAGCTGTGAACAGCAGGGATGTGGAGAAGGACGGGCTGGGTTTAAGGAACGCTGGGCCAGAGGGCACCCTTGTGAGAGGGGAGGGCAGGAGGCTGGTAGGGCCCTGGCCTGAGGGGCCTTGTGAGCTAACGGGCAATGAACTGGGTGGGTATCGTGAGTGGAAGGAGGCACGAGGCAGGTTCTGGAAGAACAGGGCTCTGTGTGGTCATTGGGAGTAAGACAGTGTCTCGAAGCAAGCTCAAGGGTGACACAGACTCATACAGGGTGGCAAGCTCCTGCCTTGGCCTGGGGAGGCAGTACAAGCTGTGGGAAGGAGGTGCCTGTCTTTGGGGTGAACTCGCTGGAGTGAGGGAGGCCCTCTTGCCCCTGGCTCGGCAGATACTGGGATTTCTGGATGCTCTCAGGGACTTCCAGTCTTGCAGGGCATGAGCATCTAACACCCCGCAGAGGGCAGTCCCTTCCTGAACCCAGCCAGCTTCCCGGAGCTGGTGCTGTTCCGGGCACCGTGGAGTCGGGGAGGCGGGCGCTGGCTTACGGGCTTGATCTGGCAAACGCGCAGACTCGGGCTCTGCGCTCAGCTCTACCACTTCTGCTGTGTGACCTTATGTAGGTCCCTCTCCCGCTCCGAGCCTCAGTTTCCTCATTTGTAGGAAGAGGATACTAGTGGCTCCTGTGCGTGGATGCTGTGGGGAACGAATGAGACAACACGAACACAACGTCTTGGTGACTCTGGGCACACAGCGCATTCAACCCAAGTTCCCTCATCTCCCCAAAGCGGACTGTCTACCAAGCACAAGGCCAGGCACAGAGCAAGCGCCGGATACGTGTTCACAGGAAAGCAGTGATCTGGTGCATAAAACAACTTTCCTGCTGAACCTGGCTACAGATGACTTCTGTTCATCAGGGAAAAAAGTGCTGAGAAGCAAGGCCAAAATTCAAACTGTGAGCAACTTGAGAAACGTATTTTTCAGCAAGTCAAGGTAAAGATTGGGGTCGAAGAAAACATCTGGCTAAGTGAACTAATGGCTTTAGAGAAAAAGGAGCCCTGCTTTGTGGAGACGGGAAAAAATTATCCACTGCTGGTTTTAATTTAGGATGAAAAAAAAATCTGATTCTATTAGCCTAAATATTGCTCTTATGTCCAATTGCATGGAGTTTGGAATAATATTTTTCAAACAGAACTACTGCTATTTCAAGTAATTACAATGCTAAAAGCAGTCATTTGGGGTTGAGCAAGGATCTCATCATGGTTTCAATTCCCTCTGGTGTCATTTTCTGTTATATTTGAGAAATTCCTCAATAAAGATGTCAAATAGAGAGAGGGTTTTGCTCCCCGGAGGACAGATTTGGCCACCCTCCAGGACACAGTCCCAGGCAAGCCATCTCCACAAGAAAATAACCTCGTTTGCTCAGAAGAAAAGAAAAGGTTCAACTGTGAAAACTCCGGCAAGAAAATAACCCTTAAGCCGTCAGCCTCATTTCTCCTAATTAACTCAATGCTTTTCAAACTGTGCTGATCGGGATTTATTACAGCCACCATCCCTGCGGAATTCAGCAGTGGCTGAGAGAGGAATGTTACAACCGGACAAGACTCTTGACCCAGACTTCTGGAGGCAGGAACAACAGGAGAGGCGAACGGCCTGACGGTCCCCAAAGGGTGATGGGTTGGGGAGCGGGGCTCGGAGTGACTGACGAGAGACGGTCAGGACTGCACAAGGCGGCGAGGACCTTCCAATAACTCAGTCAGCCTCTCACATCCAACACCCATCGAGAGCAGACTTCCGGCGGGAAGCTTCATCCCGCAGCGTGAGCACAATTCCTACTGAGACAAGCAGGTAGGGAGTGGTGGGGATTGTAGCAGACGGGACAGTCCAGCTCCACCCGAGGGGCGGCTACAGCTCGGCTCCTGCCAGTTGCTGCCGGTACCACACTGAGACTGAGACGTGTCCCTGTCCTGGGCTCCATGCTTTGGGGGTTCCCCCTCCACCCATCCTGTGGCTGCAGACTCCCCATAGAGTAAGAAGTCCACAGGCGGTCACGTGCACCTGGAACCCATACGCATCCTTTCAGACCACATTCTGGGTACCTGAGACCCTAAAATTCCCTGTCCGAAGGGCCCCACGCCTGTCTGTTCTCTCAGGGACAGGTGACACTTAGGATCAAATAATAGCGAAAGAGAACTGAAGCCTGGTAGGTCTGAGCAGGCGACCTCAAACCAGGAACTCAGGAGTGCTGCTGCCCGAATCTGAGGCCACGTCCTCACGGTCCAAGCCCAGCTTCCTCCCCTGGCGTTGTTTGTTTTACCAACACTTATTGAGCCCTCGCGACCCCGACGCCGAACCCAGCACCGTACCCTCCTCCATTTCGTGGATGAGGGAGCCGAGGCTCTGTGAGGTCACGTGGTCAGTGCAGTTCGGGGCTGGTTGGAACCAAGGTCTGACTTCTCTAGTGCTGGAGTTTTGTCTTGAGAAGGAAAAAGCGCAAACAAAAGGAGTCTGTTGGGAAGGGTCCGCCCTCAGCTAAAGCAGAGGGGCAACAGAGAGCTCCTTTTCTCAGCCGCCGCGTGTGACTGAGAGCCCCACGGTTACGATCTGCGCTCAGAGATGGAGCTGGGGGCGGGGCTTGCCCAGCTCTTTAAATGAATCAGTCTAAAAAGAATCCATTGTGAAAATAATGTTGCAACAAAGACTCACACAGACTTCAGTAGTCTGGAGGCACTGGGTGTACCTGCCGTGGCCAAGAACACAAGGGTCTGCAGGCACAGGCTTCTACGCAGGTGACAGTGCTGTGGCCAGGAGCGTAGCCTGTGTGCAGACGGCAGGCCCTGGACCCCACGAGGTCCTAAAGGTGGCAAACCAGCCCTCCTCGAGGCATCCCTTCCAGAAGTCAGTGGTCAGATCGATGTCCGTTGCATTTTGGGTGCTCGGTGCACTCCGCTAGATGCTCTGCATCCACGGTCTCAATCCTCACGAGAACCCTAAAAGGCAGGAGCTAGAATTCTATTTCACAGGTGAGGAAACTGAGGCACAGAGGTGACGTGACTGACCAAAGGTCACACAGCTGACAACTGGCAGAGCCGGGATTGGAGCCCAGAACTGGCAGTTCCCAAGGTCTGTCCTTTTGACCACTGGATGATATTGCCTGTTGTCTCATAGGGACTGTCAGCTCTGTCTTTTTGGACAAATCGTTATTGCAACGTACTCTATTATCTGAAAAAGGGGCAAACAGCTGGTAAAGCTAAGAGCTTAAGATTTGGGGAGGAGTCAACAGATAACACTCGGACGGTAATTAACGACAAACGTTGTACAGCACCAGTTCTTTACTACCTAATCAAAGGCTCTGCCTACTTCCACTGCCCCGCCTCCTGCCATTCCTGCCACCCCTCCGAGCTCGGCCTCAAGGAGCCGCCTACGGCTGTCTACACAGACAGCCCTCACCCAGAAGGCTGCTCCCCAACCTCTGCAGATTCTGCTCAATGTGACGTTCTCTTTAAAGCTCCCCCTCCGCCGCCGGAATCAGCCCCACTCCCACCTCCGACATCACCCCATGCAAGGGGAGGTCTTCGCAGGCCCCTCTGGGCTTCGCTGGCCTGCTGTCCAGACCTCTGTTTCTGTGCTTATTGTGGGTGTAATTACATGTTCACAGATCTGTTTCCCATAACAAGCGCATCTGAGATCCAATAGGATTAAATGAAAACAGGCATGGAATCGAAGGCCAACACACCACGAAGAGGAAAAGTCTAGAGTACGTGGGACGTGGAGCTCCCTACGCCACACACCAGCACACCAGCTGGCTCAGTGGCAGGGTACCGAGCCCTTTCTGGAAGCACCACATCAAATGCCATAAAAATTCCAAATGATCCTTTGACCCAGTAGTTCCACTTCTGGGAAGAATTGCTAAGGGAACAATTGAGAAAACAAAAGTAATACCGAGTTTCACCCCCTGAAAAGGTGGCAGAGTCACCTAGAGTAATACTAATGCCTGTTTGTTGACTATTTGTACCTACTAAGTATAATCACTTGACTTCATCCTCACATACAACCTGGTAAAGCGGGCAGCATAATCACCTCCATTTTACAGTGGGGGGGCCTAGGGCTCAGAAATCATGATGACAATGACGGCTGCCAGTACTGTGCCGGGCACACTTCTCAGCCATCTGGGCACGATCTCAGTTACTGTTCACAACGGCCTGTGGGGTGGCTGCTCTTCACATCCTCCCTTTGCCAGCGGACGAGTGACCGATGCCCAGAGACAGACATTACTACGTATCTATGGCCACACTCGTGCCAAGTCCATAGCCTTACCCGCTGGGCTCCAGCCATCGTGCCCTGGGTTACTCAGCAGCCAGTAGTAGAAGAGTGCTTAGGGGACAGGCGCTTCTGCTTTGGAACCATGTGCTTTCTGCTATGAGACGGGCCTCCTGCTACAGACTACGAGTCACCTCTCTTATGGGTTGAATTATGTTCCCCCAAGGGTGTTGAAGTCCTAACCACCAGTACCCATGAAGGCAACCTTTTCTGGCACTAAGGGTTTTGCAGACAGTCAAGTTAGGACGAAGTCATTAGGTTGAGCCCTAACCCAATATGACTGTGTCCTCATGGACAAGGGAAATGTGGGCACAGAGACAGAAGTGCTCTGGGCAAAGACAATGTGAAAACCCAGGGAGAACGGAACCTACAAGCAACAGGCTGCTGGAAGCTGGGAGAGGGGCCTGGGGCAGATTCCCCCTCGTACTTGTCAGCAGGAACCAACCCTGCCCTGACTTCAGACCTCAAGCCTCCAGACTACGAGAGAATAGACTGTTTTAGAGATTTCTGTTGTTTGAACCACACAGTTTGTTCCTTTGTTACAGCAGCCCCAGGTTATTATTAGCCTCGTATCAGATTACGAGGCAACTAGGAAAATGGGGCCAGGTATGAATACCTGAAGCTCACCTGATGTTAGAGGGAAAATCAAGGGGCAAAGCCATGCTGACCACCTGATCACCACTCCCGTGAAGTAACACTTGGGTGCAGAGGGAAGACTGAAAGGAAATTTACCAGCATAACTAAGATGCTTTCCACTTTTTTTTTGGTCCCTGTTCTACATTTCCAATTTTATCCAGCAAGCTTATTACGACTCTTATAAATTTTATACAACTGGCTTAAAATAATATTTTTGAACCACGAGAATCTGTGGGCTGAATTGTGCTACCTCAAATTGGTATGTTGAAGCCCTAACCCCCAGTACCTCAGCATGTGACTACGTTTAGGATAGGGCCTTTACAGAGGTAGTTAAGTTAAAAATCAGTTAGGATGGGCCCTGCTCCAATACGACTGGTGTCCTCATAGGAAGAGATTAGGATACGCAGAGAGACACCAAATACTTCATGCACAGAGAGATGACCATGTGAACACCTAGTAAGTAGGTGGCCATCTGCAGGCCAAGCAGAGAAAAAAAACAGAACAGCCAACACCTTGATCTCAGACTTCCAGCCTGCAGAACTATGAGAAAACACATTGCTGTTGTTTGAGCATCCCCGTCTGTGCTATTTTGTTCTGGCGGCCCCAGCAAACGAATACAAGGAACCGGAGGAGAGCTAGCCTTCACGCAGCACCCAACTGCAGGCTGGAGCTGAGAAACAACAGGGCGTGCCCGGTGGGCAGGGCAGGGCACGGCTGCGGCACTCACCCAGACAGTTGTGTCCATCGTGTGCCAGCATGAAGCCATCAAAGCAGGTGCACCTGTAGTTCCCTGGGATATTGATGCACTCGTGGACACAGCCCCCGTTGTAGTAGTCATTCTCACATTCGTCGATGTCTGCAAAATGAGGGGCATGAGAGGTGTCAGAGGAAGAGCCTGAGGTCCCCTCTGCCCCCACTGCTGGAGCCACCTGGACATGAGTGGCTATGGGGACGACTCAACAGTTATAGCCACCTGGACATGAGTGGCTATGGGGACGACTCAACAGTTATTCACTGGAATTCTTGCTGGGGGCTGGGGACCCAAAGATTACAAAGATGAAGATCCTGGCTCTAGAACAAGGCTGGCCACCGCCTTGAGAGCAGGACCATGTGCCAGGCATGTGCGGGTGACTTCCAGCTCCCACCACAGCGAAGCAGGCAAGAGTCACACTAAGCTCTGCCTCCCTTGAAGTCTCTCAGCAGTAACAGTATGTGGGGACCCGGTGTAAAATGCCCTCAACTGGCTCGCTTCAGCCTCTTTGAAAGCCTTCCAGAGATGGGAGCTCAGTACCTGTGAAGCAGGGGGCAGCAAATAAAACGTCACCTACCACCAAAAAGTGTAAACTCTGGAGTGAGAGAAAGTCCATACACTCCCTCCAAATAGTTTCCTTCCAGGTCAGCATCCGAAGCCTGGATTTTTACTGCTCATTTCCTTGTTATAACAAAAGCTTGTGTCTCACAAACAATGGCCAACAGCCATTGTAAAGGTCACTTTTGTTTTTTTTTGGTAAGTCTTTTTCAACATTTCCCATCAGGGGTCAAGGGCTATCAGTTCTGGAGTTCCAGAG
>CM053503.1:2039285-2066757 GCA_028627145.1 Eidolon dupreanum | reverse complement strand
CTTCCAAGACATCCATCAGACTCAAACCACTTTTTAAGAATTGTTCAAGCCAGGTAATGAGGAAGAGGCAGATGGGGTGGGGAGAGGATGAAGGAATAGAGGTGGGCAGAGCCAAGCTCTCTGGATGTTTATTCTTAAAGGACTATTGTGAGTTGACTTGTGTCCCCTCCTCCCCTCCTGAAGATGTGTTGATGTCCTAATCTCCAGTATCTGTGAATGTGATCTGATTTGGAAATAGAATCTTTGCAGATGTAATCAAGTTAAGTAGAGGTCATACTGGAGTAGGGTGGGCCCTGGTCCAATGACTGGTGTCTTTATAGGAGGAAGGAAATTTGGATACAGACATGCAGAGAGGATGTTAGGACAGAGGACATCATCGGAAACCGCACAGACACAGAGGGAAGAGGGCCATCTGATGACAGAGGCGGGGATAGGAAGAAGCCGTGTGAGAAGCAAGTGTGAGTGCTGCTCCCATTTCACTCATGTGAAGGCCAAGGCACAGTGTGGCTGACGACCTTGTCTAAGGGCCCCCCAGGTGGTGGCCATGTTCAAGCACAGGCTCTATCCCTGTTGGAGCCACATCCTTGCGGTACATGAGGTGAATATTTTACAAAAGTGCTTCATGCTCCAAAAAGCTGTTAAGGAGAAAGATGCAAAGGAGAGGCCACACATTATTACTTTTACTTCCAAGGTCTGTATCTACCCTCGAGGTTGAGGGGTTGTGACAGGGATGGGTCATATGAGTGGAGAAAGAGAGGAGGACAAAAGATCTGACCACATGCTGAGGGCGAGAAGTCCAACAGGTCTCCCAAGGCCTTGCTCCTTCTCCAGCCTGGATTTTTTTTTTTTTTTAAATGAAAACTCAATTTCCAACAGAAAGCAGCCTCCAACATCCAGCACAACAGAGAAAAACACCATAGTGAGCAGCTCATTATGGGAGTTTCAGAAGGTCACAGAGTTCTATTTCTTCTATATTAAAATGGCAGTGCACACATGACCCCACAGCTGTGGTTGTGTGCCAACAGCATTGGTTTGGAACTCGAGTGGGATGAGTTTGTTTTTTTTTTCATTTAATTCAAAATTCATTCTTGCTGCCCCATAAAATATATATTCAATCTGTGGTGCCTAGGTTCTAAAAGATTCTATTGCAATGAGTCAGAGCTCCATCTCATTTTAATAATATTTTGGGGAATTTTTCTAAAAATCAGGACTGACTAGAAAGGGTCTCAAGGATTTTTTAAAAATTGAAATTTAGTTGGTATACAATATTAGATTAGTTTCAGGTGCATAATATAATGTTTCAACATTTATATACATTACGACGTGAAAAAGGATTTTTAAAGCACCCCGTCCTCCACTCTGAGATCATTACTGAAAACGTCTTCTCATTTCCCCTTGAAATTGGCATTTTTCTCAACATTCCTTGCAGACAGTAGAGACCAAACACTCTAACAAAGACCCCTTCGCTGGCTGGGCGCTAGCATTTCCTTTGTCTGGGGGCTTTACGCAAACCGTACACTCCATAGACCAGGCAACCGTTCTGGGAGAGACATGTGGCTTAGGAAGCTGAGTCCCTATTGGTGAATAAACCTTAATCGGGTTTGTTGGCTAATTACGCTCGTGGGACGGTAGGGCCGCCTAGCAGGAAGGATGAAGCCCCCGTCTCCAGTGGCGCAGGGTTAAGCTCTGGGTGTGTAATGATTGAGTAATGAGACCGGCTCTCTGCGGACCCCTGGCATCCATTGATCAGTTCCGCTTCTGCCGAGACAGGGCTAGAAGTGGCCTAGCAGTTAATTATGGGAAAGGTCAAAGGTCATGAAAAACCAACACAAATCTCCATACTTGTTCGTTCCTAAGTGCACACAATGGCTCAGCCAGAGGGTGGGAAAGTCCCCCCACCCGTGATCCAACATGACCTCTCCCCGTGGCCCTTGCAGCTTCAGGCTACCACGCTTGTGCTCATGCTGTTCCCTCTGCCTTGGGCTCCTTGTCCTTCACAGACCCCTACGTACTCCTGTAGACTGAGCCCCAGAATCACCTTCTCCCTGAAAGTTTTGCTGATCCCCCCTGCAGAAATGACTCCTTCCCACCCTCTGGGCCCCACAGCCCCCTGAACAGACACTGTCATTACTCTCGCTTGCTATGTATGTGTCCTTCGAGGCTGTGAGTTCCATGGGCAAGAACTGTGCCCTGTTCAGTTTAGGCCGCAGAAGTAGTAGAGTGTATCATCAACGATCCGCTCAGCATTGAACGAGAGAAGTCACCTTGACCGTAGCCTCTGCTGACTGACCCCCACGGTGTGTCCGCAGTATGCAGGCCTTCACGCATGACCACCCCGAAAGGAGGGTCCCAACGTCGTCTTTTTACAGCAGGCGGAACCAAGGCTCAGGGACGTTACCTGCACTGCTTAAGATCACACAGCTAATACGAGGGAAGCCAGGAAGTGAGCCGGGCCACCGGACTGCAAAGTTAATGCCATCTCAGTCACAAAGAACCACATATCATAGGATTCTGTTTATATGAAGACTCCAAAAAAGGCAAATCTATTGAGACAGAAAGTAGATTAGTGATTTCTCGGGGTTGGAAGGTTGAGAGCTGGAGAGTGTTGGATAAGGGGTGCAGGGTTTCTTTTTGGGGTAATGAAAGGATTCTAAAATTGATTCTGGTGATGGATGCACAACTCTGTAAATTTACTAATGGGCACTGAATTGTACACTTTATTTATTTATTCATTCATTCATTCATTCATTTATTTAAATTATTTTTTATTTTTTAGGCAAGGCAATCCTTGGTTGACCTCACAGATTGCAAGGACCTCATCAGCTTACAATCCCTTATTTTTTAAATTTTTTACACCTACAGCACCTGGTCTTCCTAGGTGGTCTCCCATCCAAGCACTAACCAGGCCCGACTCTGCTTAGCTTCTGAGATCAGAAGGGATCGGGCTTGTTCAGGGTGGCATGGCCATGGACTGAATTGTACACTTTAAACAGGTAAATCGTTGGCATGTGAAACACTGCAATAGAGCTGTTTAAATTTGTTTTGAGATAATGCTGCCAGCACTCTTATCCTCTGTGCTGGCTGGGTCTTGGGGGCTCTGTCTGGATGCAGTGGAACCATAAAGATGCTCACTGACCTCAGATGCTACCTGCCCAGCGCGGGCTCATGGTGGGCTTTGTGGCTCCCAGGCATCAGGTGGGACTTGCCTACCAAACCCAAAGGACCAGTTAATTACTCCCTTTCTCCCTCAGAAGCACCCTGAACCCTCCTCTGGGGGCTGGTCCCAGGCTCTGGCATGGGGCCTGCTGGACTCCAAAGCAACCAGGTCAAGGGAAAGCTGACCCGTTCGAGCACTTGAAAAAGAAGTGAGGAGGGGCCCCAGTGGCCTGCCAGCTCAGAGTCGAGGTCCCCGCTGCCCCCCACCAATTACAGACAAGGTCATTCTCCTGTCCCCTTAGCGAAAGGCAGGGGAGAAGCCCTGGATGCCCAGACAGCAGGCTCTAAGGGGCTGCTCCACGGGCCCGACCTCCTGTAAACCGAACCGGAGCATGATGGGAAACGTGCATTTGCAGGAAAGCCTGAGCCACCGCTCGGAAGGGGCAAGCCAGGATCCTGGGGCTCCTCCGAGGCACTCTCTGGATTTCACAAAGGGGAACGAGCCCAAATCGGGGACTGAGGAGCTAGTCACATCAGTGGGTCAGGGGTTGACAGCAACTTGAAGCCAAGACCCCCAGCTCAGGCTTCTTCCCCTATCCTCCAGGCCGCCCCCTGGGCTCTGGCAGCGGGGGGGCCTGAGCTGGCCTGGTGCCGTTCGATTTCATTCTCTCTCCAAATCCCCGGTAGTTTCTCTCCAGCAGTAATAAGTAGCAGCGTGGCATCGCCCCCACCAGGCACTGTCTAATGGCAGGGGCCTGAACCCTCACCGTAGCCCAGGCCGGAGGGGCTTAATTTTCCTCATCATAGAAAAAGAGACGGAGGCTCAGAGAGCTGAGATGACTTGCCCAAGGTCACCCAGGTGGTAAGCGGCAAAGCCAGTACTAGAACTCAGGCAGGCTGGTTCTGGACCCCACCCTCCTAATGCTGACACAGTCGTTCAGAGAAGTAGCCACCTCTCAGTGACCGCAGGAGCCAGGGTCAAGCCTGCTCCCTGCCTTCTTCCCTCATGCACCGACACCTTCCCCAGGCTGGCCCCTTGCCCTTGGCCCAGACCCAGGCCCAAAGGCACCACCAGCCCAGAGGGGGAGAATGACCTAGATGCTGACCAACACATCTCCTCTGAGGACGGCCTCGTCCACCAACGCACCGGCCAGGCCCAGGCCTGCAGGCAGGGCTGCCTATGGGAAGGGACGCCTGGCTAACAGTCCAGCTGGAGCCCACTTGCCACCGCCAGAGTCTGAGACACCGTTGGGCACCACCATGGCAAGAAGCGCCCCAAAGAAGTGGCTGCTTGCCACGGGGACCAAAGGGGCCTGGGATCTTTGTGGTCAGCACACAAGGGCCCAAGAGGTCCACAGATATGCCAAGGTCACACGAGGCTGGCACCAGATTTCCACAGATATATGCCCAGCTCTTCTCTTCCCCTACCCCTCACTTAAGGGCCAGGAGGCCCGGACAGAAAGCATGACAGCTCCTGGAGAGAGAAGCACATCTCGGAGACTTCGAAGGTAGTAGGGCATGATCAGCACCAGCGGCCATTATTAACCAGGCCAAAAGTCCAAGCTGGCTGGCTGGGGTTTTAAACTCTCCTCCTGGGGGCTGCAGCCCTGGCCCATCTGGAGGACCCCCTCGGAGCACCTTCTAAGACCCCCTGACCTTGCCCGCACACACAAGCTCTCCAGCCCTCTTTGTCTCAAGGCCTTTGGGGAAGGCCGTCATCCATTTCAGTAGCATTCAAAGGCCAACAGCCTGCAGTTTATTTTCTTAGAAATAATGGTTTTTTCTGGTTAGCATTCCTCAGATGGAAAAACAAATACGGCCACTGTAATAAGGAGCGGCCAAGAGGAGGCAAGAGGGCCTGGAGGAAGGGGCAGAGAAGGGCCTGCCGCCTGGGGAGCTTGGAGATACGGGGGGTGGGCGTGGGGGAGGAGACCCTCTAACCCTAGGAGAAATGGGGATTTAGAGAAAAAAGCAAGCTTAACACGCAGGCACTGGTGCTGCCTTCAACGACACACTCTCACGCACAGCAAGGCGGCTCTCTCTCCTCTAACCTCTGCTCAAAGGTGCATTCTGTGAGGCAGGTGCCACTGCCGCCAATGGATGGGTGAGGGACCAAGCCTCAGGGAGGCGCAGGCACTTGCTGGGTTTACTGAGTCCGCAAAGACCAAAACAGGCCTCTGCATCCTTGCTGCAGATGCTGTCACGGACCATCGGAGCTGGAAGGAATGCCCATGACTCGCTCTGCTTTCCTGACTCAGCCCAGATGACGCCTCTCCAGGAAGCCCTCCTTGAGTTCTTCCCCGCTAGGCAGAGATACTCTCTCTTCTTCAGCCCCACCAAGTCTGGTCGGATTTTCCATTGCTGCACTTTCTACAACCTGGTACGATCGCACCTCTTCCACTAACTGATAAGGTCAGGAAAACATGTATTGGCCCCGGCACCAAGCCCGGCACGTAGTAGGTGCTCAGTGAATATTCTTGACACTAAACTGAATCTCGTCCAGCAGACCCATTTTACAGACGCGCAAATTGAGGCTCAGCGAGGCAAACTTGCCTCCAGTGCTTAAATGCCAATAGTATGAACTTTTCATTTTTCCTTTTGAAAACAGACTTGGGCTCCAAGAAGCCTAAGCTCTGCAGCAGAGATGGGACCAGTTGCAATCAACACTGTCTAATTGCTAGCTGATAGCAACTTGGAATTTTAAGTCACATCCAGTTTCTTCCTGCACGCTGGTCTGCTGGATTTGAGCTCTTTCATCTCCAGCAGGGCACATGTTAGCGTACATAATTGCACGTTTTATAACTTAAAGAAGAATCCCACTCACCTCTCCCTCTCCCCCCCACCCTCCCACCAGTTTACCTCCTACTGCCTTTCCTGACCTCCCAAAACGCAGAATTTTATCTGGAGTTTCAATAAAGTATGCAATAATGATGATGAAAATAATTTAATAAGGTCATAGACATTATTCCCTAAGAAGGCCAATCGGTTTTAACATTTTTTTTTCTGATGTTGGACTAAGTGGATCACTGAGTGTGTTATTAGTTTTGTTAAAACACTTAATAGCATGCCCTGTAATCTACCTAACTTCAGTGACTGACAAGTAGGCCCCGGGGGGATATAAAATTCAGGAAGTGACTATTTACATTCATTACACACATGCTAATTTTGTGATCTCCCATGCCCATAAGGTTGTCATTTTTTTCCTTTTCACAAAAAAAAAAGGGGGGGGGGGGGAATAATAACATATTTGCTATACTGTGGCCAAAACAAAAATTTATTTCCCCTAAGAGTTTTAATTATAGCATTTTGGAGAAGGCCCCAGTTGGAACTTACAAGTGGAATAAACCACTTGAATAAATGGTCTAAAAAATTAAGTACACATAGAAGGGGTGCCGTGCGGAAGGGGTGCTGTGCGCCGCTGGTTCAGACTAAACAGTGATTATCCAGAGGGTCTTAGTTATTTAAACAAGCCATCTGAGGGTATTTGCTCCTCGTTTGGGGCCTGGTCCTGATTATAAACGAGAGCTTTTAATTAAGATTAGTAAGACCCAATTCAAGCTATAATTTGGTCCTTTTCCTTAGCCAATGTCTATGAAAACAAAGCAATTAAGGTTAAATGAGTTGAGCATTTAAAGGGGATGAAATGCCCCCTCCTCACCCCCCAGACTGCCCCCTCCTCGCCCCCAGCCTGCCCCCTGGCAGAAGGAGCACAAACAGGCCCAACTAATTCAGACCAGGAGGCCAGTGCAGGGCTGGCCCTGGGAACTCCCTAATGACCCCTACACAAGGGGTCTGGTGAGCTGGGGATGCATAGGCTTAGCTAAATGTAGGGGGGTGGGCATGCAGAATATGCAAAGGCCCTGGGGTAGGAAGGAGCTGGCAAATTGGAAGGATTAAAAAAAGACAGTGATGTTGGGGTGTGGTTAGGGAGGGGAGAATGACAGCAGCTCAAAGCCGTTAGCTGAGTGCTGGGCTAAACTAGAGGGATGTCATCTCCCAATTATACGATGGGCCATGTGCTTTGAGCTCCTCACTTTCACAGGACCTGGCTCAGAGGAGCTGGTGGCAGCGAGAAAGGTCGGGGGTAGAGGGGTGAGAATATAGGAAAGGGTCTCTGAGGTCCCCTCTCAGACTCCATAGCTAAGGAACACATCCTAGCTTGCTCAGACAGGGCGATGGGGGACTGGCCCACTGCTGGGATCCCATGGCTGACCGGGCTTGGAATCTAGGTCCTGCCGCGTCTCAGCTGGGTGACCTGGCTAGAGGTTGACCCCTGTGGGTCCAGCTTCCCCAGCCAAACTCTGCCACTGTCTACACCAGATGTCCCTGGACTAGTCCTTTCCCCTCTCTGGTCTCAGTTTCCTCATCTGTAAAACCTTCAGAGTTTGAGAGGCTCTAGGTGGCCTTTCTTATGTCCCCAGGATTGATGGTGGTCACTCACTGTCCACTAACAAACACTAACTCTGGGCCCAGCCCTGAGCGAAGTCACACAGATCAGTGCAACCCAATGTGACGGGAGCTCCAAAGGAGGAATGCTCACAGGTGACAGATGGCTCACTTGTCTGGAGCTACAGGGAAGGCTTCCTGGAGGAGGTGACCATTGGGACCCAGCCATCTACCCTTCTGAGATACCTTCCGAGTCCTGTGCCAGGCCCGGAGCTAGGTTTCAGGGATTGGAGCTGAATAGGTCACAAACTGCTCATGAGAGGCTCACATTCCAGGAGAAGACACGGGGAAACATAAATGCAGGGTGATATGGGCCAAAACAGAGATCAATATGGGTCTACAGAAGGCAATAAAGAGGGATGGTCGTCTGCAAAACACGGGGGTGCTGCCCTGGGCTCCTTTCAAAGTTTCTTACAACTCTGTATACCAATAAGTTTACCCCCAGTCGCTTCAGAGTCTGTCAAGATTCGAATCATCAAGAAGACACTGATTCATCCTCAGCCTGGCTCAATAGCCCGAGGCACCTCAGTCTGGCTACAGCAAGACCTCTGCCAGCATCAGGCTGACCACACGGGCCCAGGCTGCTCCCCGGATGTGCAGCGGCTACACATGTGAAGGCCCAGTCATCACCGCACGTGCACTGGCCATGTGGCAAGACAGCCCTGAAGGCGTGGTCAGAAACCATGCCTGGAATGGGGGGCGGCTGCCCCGGGGGCTGGGTTTGCTAAAGGGATTTTTGACAACCAGCAGGAGTTTTCAGGTGATGTGGTTAAGGGCATAAGAGGCTCGTTCAGCCCCACACAGGGCTTCCCACAAGCTGGATCCATTTCCCGTGAAGAACCAGGGAGACCGTGGGAGCCACGTTCTCCCGGCACCTTTGCTAAAAATCCGTCCCATGAGCCTATCACAGTAGACAGTAAAGCCTAGCGGATCCTCGAACAGGATATTCATTTTCCCCAAAACTCCAAACGCAGCCTCACACAGCCTCACACCAGCTCAGGACCTGGAGAAAACGGGGCCGGGGGAGGGAAAACAGGCTTCTAGAGTGGAGGTAGCTGTCTGGAGGGTGCAGCGATGGATTATTGATGTCTGCTGAGAAGTGGTGGCAGCATATTTGTTAAGCCTGGAGGAGGTTTAGTGGGACAAAGGAAAGCCTTCACCACCTGTAATGTTTATTGAGCATTCTTGGTAGATGGTCATCTGTGAATGGCAAGCAAGTCTGCACATCTCCATGGGGATATGTGTATTTGCATACACTTGATCTGAATCGTCAACAAACCAGAACATCACATTTCCCAGCCGTTTTAGATCCTGAGAATTGATGGAGAAAGACAAAGCCACACCCACTTTCATACGTTAAACATTATGATCATCGACGTCATCACATCCTCATCCTTATCATGAGCAGCAGCATCACCGTCATCATCAACATCACCACCATCCACAACATCAGCACCATCACCACCCCACCACCGCCACAGCAGCTAATGCCTGTACAGTGCGCCCCATGTGCCAGGCTGTGCTCAAATGCTTTATATGCACTAGCTCATTCGTTCCTCACACTATCTCTATAAGCAGGTATTTTTACTATCTGTTTTACGGATAAACAGAGGTCAGGTAAGCTGGTCCAAGCTGCCAAGGCAAGATTTGAACCCCAGAGGTCTGGCTCCGTGCTTTAACCACTCTGCTCAATGGAATACGGACTGTTCATTCCCTCTTCTCAGAACCGAGAGCCAAGGTAGCAATAACCACCTGCAGAAAAGGCAGGGGGAGGAACGGGCCCCTCCAACGCTGGGCTGGGGTCCCGACTCAGGAAGAGCCAGCCCTGCCCTCTCAGACCTCCATTTCCCCATCTATAAACCACGAGGTGAATACCCAGGTGATTGCCAAGCTCCCTCAGGCCACCACCACACGTGGCCTGCGAGCCCCTCTAGCTTTCAAGGCCTCCAGAAGTCCCTGCATGGTCCTCCGGGGAGAGCCAGTGGGGGAGCTGATGGCCCTTGGGTGAACACTCTGGCAGGCTCCATTGATTCGGACTGATGACTGTAGGTGGGTCCCCAGAGATGAGAAAACCTCAGGGCAAGTGGGGCAGTGTCCACTCAAGTCCCCAGAACTCACGTCAGCACTCATTCTCAGAGGGTCTCGCGGGCAGTGGCCGAACGATGTCCCCCTTTCGGCTCCTGACAGTTATTCTCCATACCGTCAATATGGCAACTCAGCAGGTACCGATCTGCCACCCATACCGTCCTTACCGCTGATGCATAATTTTAGTGCCTGCAGCCCAACCCAGACTATAAGCTCCTTGAGCGAGGGACAAGGTGGCATCACACCTGTCACCTTTGAGCCCTGCGATGTTCAAATGTCTTCACCATGCATGTCATTCGAGCCTGAACCCCCTGTGAGAGGTGGTGAGAACAGATGATGACAATGACACTGTCTGTCGAGCAAGCGCATGCTGCGCGTTGAGTGCCTACCGTGAGCCAGGCAGCGTGGCTGGCAGGTGCTGATGCACCTGCACTGCATCTCATTCAATCTTCAGGGTGCCCTGTGGTGGGGGGTGCTTGGGGCCCATATACCCTAAGGAGAAACTGAGGCTCAGGAGGGAGGTTCAGATCGGAGGTGGGCGGCACCCCAGGACAGGCCAGACCCTGCTGCCCTCTATCATTAGATGGTCCAAATCACATCATGGCAAGAAGGAGCCCTCACGGACCCAGCGCCCCACACTTCCCACGCCTCACATCCCCTCTGCGGGCATCGTACGGGCGGCTCATCTCCTCTGAAGTGTCTGAGCCAAAGAGAGCCAACTCAGACTAAACATTTTCTGTACGCCGATGCGAGCGCCAGGCCTGGCCCAGGAGCTGGGACAAACACGACAGTTTCCCTGCAGTCGAGGAGCTCACTGGGAGCCTGCGTTTGACGTCTGCAGTGTGGTGGCCACAACCCCGAGCCCATGACAGATTCTCCATAAACGAGCTCACAGTTCAGTAAGGGAGCGAGACACGCAATTACAAGCCAGTCAGTCAGGAGTGCTGTGACGGAGGGTAGCCCGGGGGCTTCTGGGAGCGGAGTAGGGACCGTGGCTGAATGTATGTGTGTGTGTGTGTGGGGGGGTGGGACGCGGGGGGAGGTATCACTGAAGGCTTCCCAGAGGAGGCAACTCGAAAGCATGATTAGGAATTAGCTAAAACACAAAGGATGGAGAAGACGCTCCAGGCAGGGGACAACCTGAGCTGGGGCTCAGAAACACGGAACGGCCTGGCCAGGACACAAGTGCTATTCAGTGCTTCGGGAGGGGCGGGCTGGAGGCCGGAGCCAGGCCGGAGACACAGGGAGGCCGCTGGCAGTGCCAGAAGCACAGTCACAGGCCTCCTCCTCCCATCCTCACACCGAGGACGTCAGACCCCCCGAGCCAGCGAGTGTGACTCCCAACCCAGGCTCCAGCGCAGCGGAGAGTTGAAGATGGACGCTGAAGGACATCAGGGAAACAGGTAGGAGACAGCCTCCTGGACAGGGGCTGGCAGGAGGGGACCTAAGGAACTGGGCCGGAGGAGGAGAGGCTGGGACAGTGGCTAAAACCGGCAGAGATGGGAGTCACCCTTGCCCCTCTCTTGCCGGAGCACTGGGCCTGGAGAGGGGAGCAGAGGGTCAGAAAACAGTCACAGAGAGCCACACATGTGCCACTTGGGACACCAAGCTCACCTCCAGGCCTTGCCAGCAGCTGGGCCAGCCCATGCCACTGGGCTTGTGCTGACATCTCGCTCTATCTGCCTCCAGCCTGGCCTCCGTCCAGGGGTCTGTGGGGAGGCGCCAGCTCCCCCCTCAGGCTTCTGGGCCCCAGGCAAGGCCAGGATGTGGCCAAACCAGGCCGATGTCATCTGCCCAGCACTCAGCCTTAAGCAGATGCCCAGCAAATGAGACGGATAAACCACGTCAGCGTCCCAAGGAGGCGTAGCTGCTTCTCTTACAAAACCCCAGCTCCTGTGAAGCCTTATGCCGAAGGAACAGGCACCCATCTTGTTCTCCTGTGTCGCTGTCCTAACTCAAATGTCACACTTTGAAAAACTAAGGGGCAGGGTTCCGGTTCCGGGAGGAGAAAACGAGAGGTTAGAGACGCTTGGAGTGGGGATTAAGAGACGCAGGTTTGCGTACTGGCCGGGCCACTGTGAAATCTGGGGACCTTGCAGGAGAAGCTTCTCTTCTCTGAGCCTCCGTTTTCCTCATTTATAAAGTGGGGACAGACGGGGAAGATCTGGATCAATGCCATCATCCAGGGGTGCACATCAGTCACGTGCTGTTTCCAGCCCCTCCACCCTCATGCCGACCCCGCCCTTGCCCTGGGGAGTCAGAAAGACCACACAGACCCTTCTGGACAAATGCTCCCAAAGGTGCCATTCGGTTTGGAGAAATTCGACTTCAAAGACAGGCGAGGCGGCCCTTCCCTGCCTGACTTTCAGCCCACCAGGGCGCAGTTTCTAGCGTCAGTCAAACCAGCGCTCCAGGTGCAGGAAAGGAAGGCCGAACAGACAGACAGCACGAATCTACCCGTCTCCACCCAAGCTCTTGTGCCTGAGCCAGCCCCACAGAGGCTGTGGCTGGCTACTGAGCAAGTCTTTTAGAAGCGACAGGCTACACAGGTTGGTTTCAGCTTTGAAGTTAGGGACCTTGGGGATGTCACCCCAGGTCTTTACTCCACACACATCCAGTCAGGGACAGAAGGACAAACATGTCATTTAATGCTTTAGCTCAATTTCTTAAAAAAAAAAAAAGTTTCAAACGTAGGGAGTTGGGCATCCCATGACTCCAAATTTCATCCCCAGGGAAGAGTCCCAGGCTCCCAGGAAGCCCGCAGCTTCTGTCCAGGGGCCAAGAGAGGCCTGTGCTGCGGCATGTGGGGGGCGGGGGAAGGGAGACTCAGCCCCTGCTGGCACTACACGTGGCAGGCAATGGCCACCTCCAGCAGCCACAGCAGCCACAGGGTCTGGCCAGAGGGTTGGGCTGGGCTCACCTTCACACTGCCTGCCTTCCCCCTTGTAGCCTGGCTTGCAGAGGCATTTGTAGGACTTGGGCGTGTTCTGGCAGATGGCATCGATGTGGCAGTCATCCGTGCCCTCCGAGCACTCGTCCACGTCGACTGGCCCTGTGTGGGGGGGACAGGGGAAACGCTGGTGAGGTGTGGCCTGGGAAGCAGGCATCGGACAGGGGCAAGGAGCACCTTCTGCCTCCTGCCCTTCCATCCATCACTGGGGTGATTAACCGTAACGGCTGTCACGTAACAATCTGGTGTGACAAGTAGCAACTGGTAGCATCTTTGGGACAGCCACTCTGTGACAGGCTACCAAAATGCTGGGTCTCACTTATTTTCACAACAACCCATTAAGTCAATCTACTATGCCCACTAAAAAGACGAGAAAACAGGCTCAGGAGCACAGCAAGAAAAAGTCTTTCTCTGTGTGTCATGCTCTCCCCACAAGCATCGCTTCAACCCGCCCCCCTCCCCCCAAAAAAAACTTCCCTTATTCTAGAATTTAAAGCCAGAAGGATCTTTGAAGAAATTTAACTCCATCCCTTTGGGGTTACAGATGGGGAAACTAAGGCTAGCATGGACCAGTGAGCAGAGGCCAAGCCAGGAGGCCCATGCAGGTGACCTGAACATGGGACCCCGCCCAGCCCCTCGGCTGTGGAAATACAAGGTTTTTTCATGTGGCTTCCACATCCTCAGCCTGGCGTGTCCTAGCAGTGGGACCCTCCGCTCAGCCGGGCCCACTGACTCACCCATGGGTCTGATCTCCCACCCTCTTTCCTAGGTACGAAACTTGTTCTCATAGTCCAACTTACAAAGCCAAGTTCAGTCTAAGTTTTGAGGGCTCCTGGCACTCCCCACCTCCCACCCCCAACACACACACACATATGCCTTCGGTCTGGAACAGCTTTCGGGCAAAATAATGCAAAAGATTTGTGTATCCGTGCACACACCCCAAGACACACACACACACACACACACACACACACACACACACCTCTCAGACAGGGAGAGGACCCTAGGGGCACAGGACAGCAGAACCAGAAGAACCTTAGCTATAATCTAGGTGACAGATGGGGAAACAGGTCCAGGGGGGTTCGTTGTAGTTCGGGTAGCTCATTAGTGGCAGAGACTGGAGCTCAGGTTCAGAGCTTGTCTACGTACCATGTTACTCCCAGCTAGCTATGAATGACTTACAGATGGACGACAGACAGATAGAAGGACCCAGAAAGGCAGCGCTAGGAACACTTTGCAGCCACAGTCACCCAGGGGCAAGCCTAGGGAAGTCCTAGAATGTCTTCTTCTCTTCATGCCTCTGGCCTCCCCCTAGGCTGGTCCTCAAGAATGTTCACCCTTAGTCTGCGGCCATGCTACCCTGAACAAGCCCGATCCCATCTGATCTCGGAAGCTAAGCAGGGTCAGGCCTGGTTAGTACTTGGATGGGAGACCACCTAGGAAAACCAGGTGCTGTAGGCGTAAAATATAAAAAAATAAGGGATTGTAAGCTGACAAGGTCCTTGCCATCTGTGAGGTCAACCAAGGGTTGCTTCGCCTAAAAAAAAAATGTCCACTCTGAATTACTTCCCTGGCTGGCATTGGGGTTCTAAGCCTGCATGGGGGGGCCTCTCTAAGAGAACCACTGCTCGCCCGGGGACTCCTCCTTACTTGCCCTAGTCCTCCAGAGGAAGAGAGGCATTAAAAAGAAACAGAATCACCTCCCTGCATGCACACACACACATGCATGCACACACACAGGCATGCACACACACACGCACGCACACACGTGCACCACACATACACACGGCAGGTGGCATCACTTTTCAGGGTGGTCGTTTCTGCTCAGGTCAGCACTCATCATCCCCTACAGCTGCCCAAAGGAAGGTGGAGCGGAGGTGGGGGGGGGCAGGAGGCCAGAGCCAGTCATCGCGTGTCCAGGGGTCTGAGGAACATTGGCCCAGCAGAACATCCCCTTCTGGGGAAGTGATGACAGAGGGACCCCTGTGTAGGGGTGGCAGAGCCTCACAGGCAGGAAGCCAGAGGCCAGAGGGGGCCAATCTGCATCCTCCCAGGGAGGAGGACGGAGACAGGACCCGCAGGGGAAACGGGCGCGGGTGAGCCGGGTTAGGCTCTTCCCACTTCTCAAGGGTCAGGGCACAGGAATGAGGGGAGGGAAACTGTCTGGGGCTCTGGAGCCCCTTTCGCCCCCTACCTAGGTAGGTGTCCTCATGAGGATGGAAGTGAATGAACGTTGGGCAAAGGGCGGTGGGGGCACCTCCCAGGATGCCTTCAAATATGTCTTTAGGTGGGGGCTGGGAGAGGGCGGATGAGTCCTGAGGAGAGAGGGCGAGGAGCCACGGACCGTTTGTTCCCGTGGGCTCTCTCTCTGGGCTGGGGGCTTCCTCCGCAGGGCAGCCCAGCCCCCCCATCACAGGCTCCACCTTCGGTTTGTTTCACAGCACAAGGCTTCCACGGGGTGGGGCTGGGGGTGGAGACGCACACAGGCAGAGAGCAGACAGAGGTGGGGAGAAGCACATACAGGAAACAGTCAAACAGGGTTGAAGGACCCCCAAAGCGTGGGAGAGACACCCACAGACAAGTGGGGGCGTGGACAGCCAGGCCCAGCGGGGGGTGGAGGGGGGGCATGAAAAACTGCTCAGCTCCAACTGCACAATAGTTGAAATGGCCTGGCATCCTCACTCAGGGTGTGACTCCCAGGAGTAGACTCGGTGGCCAGACACAGACCTCGGGGAGCCCAGCGCAGCAGCCAGGGGGTGCCCAGAGAAAGCCAGAGAGAACCGCAGGGGCAGGCAGGACCCTCTTCCTCCCGCCTCCCCAAACCAGGGGCAGAAAGGGAGGAAGCTCCCCCAAAGATGTGGGAGGAGAGGCTGTGACTTCGGCTTTGTGGGAGAGCCCCTTCCAGACAACCGGCAGAGCAGGAGGGGGAGGGGTGGGATTGCCAGGGTCGCTGGGACATTCCCGGGAGCCCCCGTGTCTGCTCTGCTGCCTGTCCCCACCAGGGTCAGAAGCCTGTAACCTCCTCGGGTGTTGCCGGCTTCCTTTCCTCTCCTGGACCCCCCTCTGATCATGTCCCAGATCTGGTCTCCCCTCCCTCTGGTTCCCATCCATCTCCTTCCCTCTATGTCTGTCCATCTGTCCTCCCCATCCTGTCTGACTGTCCATCTGTCCATCGCTTTCCAGCCGTCTCCATCCTCCCTTTCCCTCCGTCTTGCTCCCTGGCTGCCGGCTGCACCCCCAGCTCGTCCGGCGCGCTCTCTGGTGTCCATTCTGCGTCCACCTCTGCCTCTCAGCCTTCCTGTCCCTTAGTTCCTCCCTCACTCTCCCTCTTTTGATCTGCCTTTTTCTTTCTTGCTGTCCCTTTGCCTCCTCCTCCCTCCCTTGGTCTCCTCCGTTCTCTCAGCGGTCTTCGGGGATCTTCTCTACTCTTCCATGCCTGTCTTTCTCCGGGTTTCTTCCCTTGTCCTTTTGTGTGTTCTCTCTATGCCTCCTTCTCTGTCCGTCTGTCCCTCCATTTAACCCCCACCCCCTTCTCTCTATGTCGGTCCTTTCCCCCTTGGTCACCCCCTCCCGGTCTCCCCTCTGAGCCTCCTTCTGCCCGCTCTCCTCTCCCCCTGGGGGAGCGCCCGTCCGACTCCGGGGTCCCCACTCCCTCCCGCCCTCGGTGCGCGCCGGGTCCCCCTCGGCCCGCCGCCCATTGCGCTTTCTTTCTTCCTCCCGCCCCCGAACTCCACTTCCCCTGGGGCCTCGGCCCACCCCACCCCTGCTGCGGGCTGTCTGGCTCTAGGAGCCCCGGGCAGCCCAGGCTGCGGGGAGGGGGCGCCCCGCGCAGGTCCCAGAAGTTACTTTGCAAAGAGGCGGGACAGGGCACGGACCCGCGCGGTCTGCGGCCCTCGCGACGTCGCGGGGTCGGAGGGCCGCCCGCGACCGCGTCGCCACCGCCCACCCGGTCCGGGCTTACCTGGGAGCCCGTTGCCCCACGCCAGCCGCCCGCGCGCGCCCAGGGCGAGCAGCACGCACAAGTGCCAGCGCACGGCTGCCGCGCCCATGCTCGCTGCGGCCCGGGCCGGGCCGGGCGTGCGGACGAGCGGGGCGCGGGGATCCCCCCGACCGGCCGCTGGGTGAGCGCTCCTCGCCGCCGACTCCGCCACCGCTCGGGCTCCCAGCCGCCAAGCCCGCGCGGCTGACGAGCTGACAGCCTCGAGCTGATTGGCCCGAGGCCGTCGGGGGCGGGGCGCCGCGCACGGCCGGCCAATGGGAGCCGGCTGCCGGGTCGCGGGGGGAGGGGCGGGCGCGGGGGCCGGGGCCGCCCCCTCCCCTCCCCGCGGGCGGCAGGTGGGGGGTGGGGGCCCCGGGAGGCTCGCTCGGCCGCGGGGTGCAGTCTCCACCAGGCTGGGGCTTACTCGGAAGCTGCGCTCCTCCTCTGCCCCCTTCTTCCCACCAGACCCCCATCGTCGAGGGTGACCGCCCCTCTGGGAGCAGCACCCTCACCCCCAGGGGTGCGCAGGGGGCCTGCCAACTGGCCTTCGGAAGTCTAGGAAGGCCCGTCGGGATCCATTTGTAGTCAAAGAAATGCAAACGCGCAAAGCAGGATTGTACTTCATCCATCTGATCGGTAAATGTTTAATGAGCACCTACTGTGTGCCAAGCGCTGGCAGTGCTGCGGTGAAGTAACCGGACAGGACTAAACCGTGGAGATCATTTAAAAATTTACGTTGAAAACAATGAAATTTTACCGCTCTCCAAAGGACAGTGGCACATAAGCGTGCTTGTCATAGCACAACCGCAGAACCTACGTCTGGAAGGGGCACCGGGAAGGCTCCGTGTGGGACTATAGCGCTCTGCCGGCAGTTCCTGCTGGCACACACGGCCCTTCTGCGGGGGTGACCTCTCAGCCAGCAGTTCAATGTCCTGAGAACGCAAGGCCTGGGGCCGCCCCAGTGACAGACCAGGGCGGGGCGGTGGGTTGAGGGCAGGAGGAGCATGGCGATCCTTCCACCCAAGAACCGCTCTGGCCTGGCCTGGGGTCTACACCTGATGCCTGTTGGCCTTTGGAGCCTGGATCGGAGACCCCCGCCCTCCCGCGAGGCGTGCCTGGAAATAAATGGCCCCTCTCAGCCCAGAGTCTGGACGCTTTAAGGGAAGAAAGTTCAGCAAACCCCAAGGCCCATCTCCTTGACAACCACCAATAAGAGCTCCTTTTTTCTTCCCCTGCTCTCCCGGCCTGACTCAAAGACAAGACTTTCCTCTTTTTGTCCACTCTGCCTGCACCAGTCTGCGCCTAACTTCTCTCTCCACACCAGCCCCCTTCCCCGCCCCCAACACACACGCAAGCACACACACACACACACGCACACACACACCAATACACAACCAAACATACAGACACATGTTCTCACAACTCACACACATTCACACATTCACACACTTCATACAGCCTCAAGCATGCCATCTCTCACATGCAGACATGCACATTTACACACAACTCACACCCTCAAACACACACACACACACACACACATTCCTGCACACACCTTCACACAACCTTCTGTAGCCGATCTGCACAGCCCCGGAAAGTTAAATCTGTGTCCCAATGCGACTTCTTATCACAAACAGCTTGTGGCGCTGGTCTGGCTGCTGAGGCCAGGGGTCCCCCACATGGGGGGACCAAAAGGGCCAGCCACGGCAGTCCAGGAATCAGAGGGGAAGGAAGTCCTGCTTTGTGCCTCCAGTAAGCCTTACCCTCCCCCATCACTGCAGACATTTCCTTCTGCACCGTCGCTCCTGGCTGGTGACTTCACTAGGGAGACCCCATTATCAGACTTTATTTTGTCCTCTCCCCAATTATGTGGCTTTGGGCTTCTGGACGAAATCACCCAGAACCACACATTGTCTTGTGCTTTCGGGAACAAGGCAAGAAGTGTGAGTTTGGGGGTGAGTCCTTTCAGGGGGCTCTAACGGATGAGAAACAATGTCCTTTAATGTGTCTGTTCATCAGGGACTCCCCAACTTGGCCAGGTGCCCCCAAACTTGATGGCATCAGGGAAACCGTCTTCCAGGTGTTTGTGCTGGTGGGGTGGGCCAGAGGGGCACCCATATGCCTAGACTCCAGCAAGGGGCGTCTCGTAGCCTCTGGAGACTGAGCAGAGACAGTGGAGGCCCAGGGATGAATTGGACAGTCACTCTGGGAGGGAACACTCTATGGCTCCCCGTCACTTTTCAGAAACAACTGGCTACCAAGGCACTCTGCCTTCTCCCCTGTGGCCAGCCCCATCGTCATCAAACCACTGTCAAAGGCAGCCCCACAGACACCCTACTTTCAGGTCTTTGCCTGAAGGCCTTCCTCTGCCAGGAATACCCCTTGCTCCCTTCTACACTAGACTCACGGCTCCTCTTGTGCCCACACCCTAACCTCTGCCCCCGAGCAGGGTGCAGGTCCCCCTTGGGGGTCCCGCAGATCCCAGGGCTTTCTGCTCAGAGTCCAGCTCGCCCTGGGTATCAATTCTCTCTCCTTCCAGACCAGGGGTTTCCGAAGGCAGGGCTCACATCTGGGGTCACAGCTCCCAGACAAGGCCAAGAAATGACTGTGGAGTGAATGAATGAATGAATGAATGAATGAATAAAGAAACAAGACAGACATTGCTGTTGAGGATTCATATTGCCCCAGGGAGGGGATAAAGATTCTTTGGCTGTTTGATGGACCCTTGGGATGTGAATCCAGCTGCCCACCCTCTCCAGTCACCTCCATCCTCTGTGCCCTGTGGGGAAGCTGGGCTGGCCAGCAGGACCGCTGTCCTCCAGGGCCCGTTGGCTCCCCCTGGTGACACCTCTTAGTGGTCTGAGGAGCAGAGGGGAGAGGGATTAGTGAGCTCTGCTCTTTCTTCTAGGTACATACACAGCCTCTGGCACCCTGGACTCAGCCTGATGACCCCCATCTTCATTGTAAGAACATCTAACTTAAAAGATTTTTTTTTCTTCAGGAGTAATTCTCTTGATTAATAATAGTTGTAAAAGTTCTTTGAGAAAATACAGTTCTCTGCAAATATCAACTCTCACTACAGGGATGTTGAGCCTCCATCTTGATGATGATTGTATAGGCTTTGGTCATCCTTTCTTATTAAAAATGGACTTTCATAATAATACCTCTTTGTGTTTCACATGTCTTTAGACTTTTGAGAGCAATCTTTTCTGCAATTCCTCGGTCACCCTAGGCCCCACAGGCCAGGCCCCCACCTGTCAAATGAGGATCTTAATCCCCAAGACTGTGGACATCTCCATCTCATGGTCCAGAGTCCTCTGAAGTGACCTGCCTGAGTTTCAGCATTCAGTGTCATCTGACTCCTCACTGGCTCTTCCGCTAGTATACAACAGCCATCCCTGTCACGTGTCCCTGTGTGCCCAGAACTGTGCTCAGAAGTCCTGTGCATTGCATCACTTAGTCCTGAGAGGTAGAAACCCCCTTTATCTGAAACAAACAAACAAAAAACAAAACAAACAAACAAACAAAAAACAATGGAGACTCAGGCTGTTGTCTGGGACAAGGACAGACCTAGTGAATGGCAGAGGCGGGATTCAAACCCAGGCTCAACTTCTAAAGATGCACTCTTAACCATCACTGGCAAATAAAATCCTCTCTAAGGGTCGGAAGGCATTAAGGAGCTCCTTGTGTCATATGTCAAGTTTTACTTTTTGGTTTCGATATTGAGAAAAGTGGTTTTTACGTAGTGTCCAGACACATTGTAACAGTTCGCAATTTGTGTGGTTGATTGGCCAGACACATTGTAACAGTTCGCAATTCGTGTGGTTGATTTTAGGTGCTACCCAGTTTTATCTTCTCTCATCTTGCTAACGAGTCCCCAATTTTTATCACATCTGGAATGACGATACTTCATTTTAGGGCAGGACTGTGTAGAAGCGGAAAGTGGGGGTGATGTGACACACAGGCACACCCCCACACCCCTGGGCGGAGGGCACAGGAGACAGGGCAACAGCAAGGAGGGCTTCCCGAAGTCTCCTGAACGGAGCGTGAACACCAGGGTGCTTCCTTCTTGCCAGGTCTGTGCAGCGATTTGCAGTTTACCAGGGAGGTGCCCACATCGCCTCAGGGTGTGCTTGTAAAGTGGACTCTGCTGCAAGTTCATGGACATGCGGACAGGAATTCCCTCCTCTCATAATGCCCTTGCCATCCCACGTGCCTGGCAGACCCAGACTCAAGGCTCAGCGCAGGTGCCCTGTCCCCAGAGCTGTCTTCTCCTCGAGGCCCTGGGCGGTGAATCCAGTTGCTCACGCTCTCTCAGCCACCTCCATCCTGTGTGCCCTGTGGGGAAGCTGGGCCAGACAGCAGGACCGTCGGCCTCGGGTACCTGGTGGGTGACCTGCATGATGCCCCTGCTACGGGTACTGGTTCAGCTTTAAAAGCTGGAACTTATTGGTTAATAGATCTGTCCTCTGCTCAGGTCAAGATGTTGGGACGTATAGGTTAGACCTCCTAATTCCTTAGTATCCCTTCCAGACCTCGACCCAAGGCCTTTGTGGCAAATGGGTGGCTTTGGCTGGGCCATTCATTCTATCCCATGCCCCTGGCCATATAATCAGTCCAAGCAAGAACATGTGACTAAGCTAAGCCAATCAGATGCCGTCCCTGGGATTCTCTAAGTGTGTCTTTTTCTATATGTGAGCATGAGACAGTAAGGACGAAGCAGTAAGGATGGGTGTCCAGAGCAGCCTGGCACACCACCATGGTGTGGACAACTGGTCCAAGAGAATAGATACACCAGTCAGGAGCAGAGGGAAGAGATGAGGAGGGAGAAAAGAGAGAGAGTAGAGAAGGACAGGGGAGGGAAAGGAAGAGGCCTGACAGTGTTTGAGGCTCTGGTTGAATCATCCTGTCTCCTCTTAAGACAGTTATGCTAGTTCCTATCACGCGAGGCCAAAATAGTCCTGTTTAATCAATGGGCAAGGTTGGGAGGGTGGTGTCTCCATGAAACGCCACCGTCTACAAATAACATGTGCCAGGCCTTGTCTGAAACACTTTACATGTATTAACTCATGTAGTCCCACAACCACCAGATGAAGTAGGCACTACTACCCTCATTTACAGGTATGGAATGTTGAACAGAGAGGTTAAGTAACTTGCCCGAGGTCACACAGCAGAACCAGAAATGAATGAATGAATGAATGAATGGGAAGTGTTGCCCTTGGTCACTCAGCCTTTCAGAGTCAAGGTGAGAGGAGCTGTCCAGGGTTCCTCGATCTTCCCTCTGTGCGACAGTCTCAGATATTTAATGGTGGGGTGGAGGGAAAGAGTGGGGGCTCGGAAGATCAGGATTGGAGTCCATGCTCTGCCACTTACTCGCTGTGTGGCCTTGGGCACGCTGCTATACCTCTCTGTGACTTCACACAAACATTAATCCCAATAAAAAGTCATATCTGCTCAACGTAGAAAAGACATTAACTTTCTGCTATATTTTCTTCCAGTCTTTTTTCTATGCGCATTTACATTAAAAAATAAAATGAAATTAAGATCGTGTCACACATAACAGCATATTTTTTTGACCTCTGCGTTTTTTGTTTTTAAATGTTGTTTGAATGATCTTTTTACACACATGATTTATATATCATAAAATATACCATTTTAGGTGTGTAGTTTGATGAGTTTTAAAGAAGTTTAAAAATTGGGGTAAAACATGCATAACATAAAATCTACCATTTTAACCAAGTGTACAATTCAGTGGCATTACACACATTCACAGTGTCGTACAACCCCTAACACCATCCATTTCTAGAACTTTTTCATCATCCCACACCAAAACTCTGCACCCCCATTTTCTTCTCCCCTCTCCCCAGCCCCTGGCGACCACTATTCTATGAATGTTTTTGTCTCTATGAATTTGGTACGTCATGTAAGTGGAGCCATACAATACTGGTCCTTTTGTGTCTGGCTTATTTCACTATGCATAATTTTTTCAAAGTTCATCAAAGTCGTAATATGTATCAGAATTTTATTCCTTTTTAAGGATACTGACCGATTTTCTATTTCATATATATGCCGTATTTTATTTATCTGTGGGTGGACATTTGAGTTGCTTCCATCTTTTAGTCAAAAAGTGAACTATGCTGTCACGAACATGGCTGTATTTAGGTTCAAGGATATACAAATATTAGTTTGAGCCTCTGACTTCAATTCTTTTGGCTAAAATATCCAAAAGTGGAATTGCTGAATCATGTGGCAATTCTATGTTTAATTTCTGAGAAACTGCCGTGCTGTTTTCCACAGTTGCTGCACCATTCCGTGAGTTTTGACAAATGCACACACCTGTGTAATTTCCACCACAGTCAAATGAGAGAACACACACTGCGCTCTGCTCATTGTCACTTGTTATTCTTATCATTTGCCCCAACCCCTGAGCTCAGGCAATTACGAGTCTGATGTCTTTGACCAGGGATCAGTTTTGCCTGCTCCAGAACTTTATACAAATGTGATCATGCATAACGACGTACTCTTTTACCTGACTTTTGCTCAGCATGCTTTTCAAGTTTCATTCAACATATACAGCTTTGCAACCTATTTTCTCTCACTTCCTTCAAATTAATGAGCGTTGTATTAATTTTCTTAACATGTGGTTTTATTTATTATTATTTTTTTAAACCAAAGCCAAGTTCATTTGTTCATTTCTTGCATTTGAAGGACTCCTCGATGACATCCTTGGCCCGAGACTCTTTGCCATAGTCCTTATCCACCACACCACTGCCATCAACCACTTTCTGATGTTTTCCCTCTCTGTCAATTTTATAGAGGCCTATACCCATTCCCCTGGTTTCTTGTTGTCATCAACCTTAATTAGGTTGATTTGGTGTTCAGCACAAAGGGCCTCCACTAACTGGACATACATAGGCTCATCACAGTCGGATGCAAGTGCACGCAGATGGGCCTGGCGCTGGTCCAAAGCTTTGGCATCTTCGCGAATTCCATGTGCTAGGCCATTGGGGTTGAGGGCGGTCTTCGGCACCTCTTGCAGAGCAGTATTAACATCCATTACACCTCCAGCAGCTATGCCTTCCTTGGCCATGGCGGCAGGTTACGGGAGGAGCTGAATCTTGAGAACATCCAAGCCTCGACTCCGTGCTACTCTGTGGCGTCAGGGAAAAAGAATATGTGGTTTTATTTCTATTCATTCATTCATTCATTCATTTATTCATTCATTTTTTTTTATATGTGGTTTTAAAATCAGGTAGTATTCCATCGCAGAGATTCACTATAATTTATTGAACCAGTCTAAGCCGATTCGAATTTTTTTGCTGTTATATATAAAGCTGAATGGAACATCCTTGTACCGAAATCTTTGTTTACATCTCTGATCATTGCTCTGAAATAGTTCTGTGGAGATGAAATAACTGGGTGATAGGGAATTGACAGTTCTCGTGTCCTTAAACCTGTAACTGAATTCTTCTCGGAAAGGTGTTACCACGTCCTGTCAATTTCCCTTCCTAAGTCTCTCTCGAACCTGTCCATTCCTCTCCATCTCCTCGGTCTCCTGTGCCCTTTGGGGTCACTCCCTGGCGCTCTTCCTGGTGCTGCTGCCTAAGGATGCTACCTGCCTGAACTGCAAGCAAGTCTCCAAACCCAAGACCAGCACAGAACCATCAGGAAGCCAGGCAAGGGCTTCATGGCTGCAGATGTGGCAGGAGCCTTGATACTAGGTGTAGAGCAGGGTCCCCTGAATGAATTAGAGGGTCACTCATTCCTTTCCCTCCCTTCTGCTGCCAGTGCCCAGCAGGGGGTCTGGTAGAGCAGGCACTGAGAATAGGTGTGGCAGCGGAGGCATTTGCCTGTAATCCCCCAAGCGTTTTCTCCCAGGCGAATTGGTGGCAGCGATGACATGCAATCAGGAGGCTATGATGCTGGTCAGCGACATCCCTGGGTGGGTCTCAGGATGCAGAAAGACCACAGCTTTCCCATCCTCTGGAGCCTTGCAATGGTTTGCCATTTGCCTGCCCTTCTCTCGTCCCAGGCCTAGTCTAGTTCAACTCCAAGAATGTGTCTAACACAAAGGAGGGGGAGCCGTGTGACCGTGATAACGGTCTCCCCGTGGCCGCTTGTGCCGGGGTGCAGCCAGGGCGGCTTCCCCTGCACAATGAGCCTTTATGGCATTCTTGCCTGACATCCTTATCTCCCAGGAATGTTGGGGGAGTGAAGCAGACTGGCCCCAAGAGAGCCTGACCAAGGGGCTTGGGCTCTCCGGCCGTGCCCCCAAGGTCATCCGCACTCTTTGATAACGAGTCTCCCAGGGCAGGTCATGGTGACAGCGACAATGGGCACTTGTGCAGGACTTTACAGTTCACAGACTTATTTATCCCCATCATATTATTTGAGCCTCACAGTCAAAGGCTGAGGTCAGGAGTCTCCTGTCCTCCGTTTTGCAGATGGAGAAACTGAGTCCCAGAAGGGTTAAGTACCCCCTGCCCCAGGCTGTGCTGGTCCCGCGGGGAGTTGTTAGGGAAAGAAAAAGCTGTTCGGTTGTGGTGCTCCCGCCCAGCTGACGTGGGGTGGGGTGGGGTGAGGTGGGGGACTTCATTTAGGAAGACGTTTACTAAGCAATGCCTGCAGGCCAGGCCGTGTGCTGTGTGTGTATTTGTACAAAGTCTGGAAAGGTGACTCGTCCTAATGTCCCGGTGGTTTCCTCCAGGGAGCGGGATTTGGAGGCCCCCAATGGGAACGCTGAGTTTTTTTCTGCGCATCTGTAGTGTCACGGAACCGTTCTTGCCATTGGCCTTCACTATTTTTGCAATTAAAAAAAGATCCGTGAAAATAAAATTAAGCGGTAGATCTAGGCACCTGGCCGGTAGTAGGTAGTAGGTGCTCACTAAATATTGCTGAAGGCAGGATTTCAGCTGTCCTTGGGCTGTGGTGTTGCCTCCCTCAGACTGCGTGCTCCCCACTCCGACCCTCCACCCCCCGTGGGTCGCCCATGGGTGACGCTGTCCAGTTCCCTGATGCCTCCGATGCCCCATGGGGCTCTCAGGGCCGGGGGATGTTGCTGGAGTGAACGCTAATGGAGCTTGGGGTTGGTGGCCGTATTTCCCTGGAGAGACTGCTTTAAGCCTAGAGCTCTGTTAGGTTGGCTCAAATTTTTATTTGTGGGGAGATTAAGAAAAATAAAATAAAATAAAACCTTTAAAGTAGCCCAGCCCTCCTTTCCATGCACTGCGAGTGAATGGTGGGGCCTCAGGCAGGCCGGCTGGCCCCAGGCGCCTGCAGAATCGCCGGCCACAAAACAAACAAACGGATGGCGGGGACAGAAACAGACTTTGTGCGCGGCGCCCCCCTCCCGCGCTGTCACTCGGAGCCCCCCGCGCAGCCTCCGCGTGCGCTCCGCTCCCCCCCCCCGCGCCCCTTCCCCGCAGCCCGGAGACCCCCTTCCCCGTCCCCCTCCCCCCACCCCCACTCCGCCTAAGCCTTTTTGAAGTTGATCAATGAAACACGTTTTATTTACGGGCCCATTCCTGACCAGGGACGCTGCAAGGCCTTCATTAGTTCCACAGAAGGAAAGAATGGGCCGATTCAAGGAGGCTCGAAGAGAAAAGGGGGAAAATTAGAGTTCCGTCGGCTCACTTAAAAAAAAAAAAAAGAAAAAAAAAAGGAGGAGGGGGTGGGGAGACATCGCGCATTTGCTAAATAAAGCTCGGGCTGCATTGAGAGCCCGCGAAGAGGTCCCCGCAATCCGCTTAGCACAGACAATGCCGGCCGGAGACGCGCCGGCCGCGGCTCGCATTCCTCCCCGCGAGCGAAGGGCAATGGCTGTTTAAATTGCTGGTTAGGTTTCCAGCTGTTTTACCAGTGATTTGCCCAACTTAATAGCTCTTTAAGGCTTTAAACAAGAAAATAGCTCTTCTCACGACTCGGAGAAGCGGCCCTGGGTAGTTCAGACGGCGCCCATTGTCCGAGGCTTAGACCCCTCTCTGCGTGGAAGCCCCTCCCCCGCGGCCTGGCTGTGTCCAGCTCCTGCAGACTCTTTATTTATCCTTTACCCATTCTGGTTTTCTGGGCCTCCGTCCAGGGGACTTCTAAATAAGTACTCATTTGAGGGGACTGCCTGTCTGCTCCCTTTGAACATTCGCCAACAAATAGTAGTAATACTTACTATGACTAGAGCGTCTATTTATTGAGCACCTACTATGTGCCAGACTCTTGGGTTCAGCCCTTTTCTTCACTCATCTCATTCCACTCTCATTCGTGTCTACAAAGGAGGTGGGTACCACTGCGAGGGCCATTTTACAGATGGAGGCGCGGAGGAAGGAGTCACTCGGCCAAGTTCACACAGGGGCGTTCAGCAGGGTCAGGGCTGGTCAGACCCTTGACGACCCGCTGTGGCCAGGCAGCTGCGGAAGCTCTGACAGGCCAGGGGAGAGGACCCCCCCGGGATGTGGGGGTCAAGCTTGGTGCCTGGCACTTACAGTTTCCAGGGAGGCCACAGGGGTGGGGACAGGAGAGGAGGAGAGTAACTGGAAGGTGTGTGTATGTGTGTGTGTGTGTGGGGGGGTGGATGGTATGGGATCTGATCTCAATCACCTGTGTCCAGAATCTGCTTTTTTTTTAACTGTATGAAAACACCTATCCATCTATCACGATTTAACTCCAAGCTGCTAAAAACAGCAGTTTTTCTGGTTATGAAAATCATATATGTAAACTGTAAACAAAAGCTATCATCATCATCATCATCATCATGATCCATGTTATCCTTATGAGCGCCTGTAGAGAGAAGCAGATTACACACTGTAGATTATGTGCAAGAGCACAGGCAATTATGCAAAGGAAGTCGTTAGAGGTGGGAGAGC
>CM053503.1:2018066-2038785 GCA_028627145.1 Eidolon dupreanum | reverse complement strand
TTTTTTTTTTCAGATGAAATTTGTTATCGTTTTGTCAAGTTCCAAAAAAATAAGAGAAAATAATAACTTGTCGGTTTAAAGCTTTTCTTACCAATGACTATAGTTTCTTCATGGATTATTGATATTAACCTTTTCCATTCACTTGGCTGTCAGCCTGTTCCCCCCATACCCTGCTAATTTTTTCAGGGGCACAGAAGACTTTCTAGTTTTTATATGTTCAAATCCATTCTTCTTTTTCTTAACATAAATCTTGATGAAGCTTCTCATTCTTCCAGAGATCTGGTCAACATTCACTTATATTTTTGGCCAGTCTTCTTAACATTCAATTTGCTTTATAAACCATTTCTATTACCAGTATATTCGAAAGATGTGAAGAATGCCTCTAAACTGAGTTTTCATCTCACTTCCATAGTTCTGTTTGTGGAAGACAGCTTTACTGACTATTAAGTACTTGTGCATGTTCCCCCCGTGTCTGCTCTGCCGATTAATCTGAGACTTAATCATCTATTTTAACATCCCAGAGGGCTGATTGCTTGTGCTGCTCAAAATATTCTTCGGATTTCTCACCCTTCTATTTCCCAAAATACCCAGCCCGCATGATTCATTTGACCCCCACAGAAACCCTGTGAAATGGGTGAGAAGCAGCCATTCCACTAACCGAATGTCCACATGGGTCGAGAGGGGCCAAGGGACAGACGAGATGACACACAGTTATCATCGCTGTGAGGGAACAAGAGTCTTCCTTTGGAATCTGAAATTCCCCTTGGGAAGGGATTGTCTGCTTGGCAGTTGCTTAGGTTGCTGAACTTGACCCCGAGGAGAAGGGAGGGGAGGTGTGTATGCAGCGTGTCCAGCACTCGGTCTCAGATGATCAGGAGGCTGCCACCTGGGAATCTTCAGGAAAAGCTGCCACCACAACTGTGAGTCAGTGCAGGGCATCAGGAGAAAGGGGCAGGGAGTCCCATCCGGGCTGGGGTGGGGGTGCCAGCTAGGACTGGACCCCCTTGGCTGGATTCTACTTTGTCTCTGTGAGTGCTGGGAGTGTCTCTCAAGGGTCTGACATGTCAGCCCATGCCATGTCATTAGCGTGTGTGGTGCCAACCCTTGGCAGTCCAGCTCTTAGGGAGTGGGGGCGTGGGTCTGAGACGAGGGGCCAGGCCCAGCCTCACCTGGAAGGACCCCTTATTTGCAACTGACAGTGATATGTCAATACAAAGAACCCCTGCATGAGTGGGAGGATGATGCAGATGGGGTCTTGGCAGGTGATTCTCAGGATCTTCAATCTGTGGCCATAATGGGGAAGTGGCCCTGAAGATGCTGGGGCGTCTGCCAGGCCAAAGGTAGTCACAGGGGAAACAGGAAATAAAGGGACAGCCCCCTGCCCAAGGTCCTGCCCTGGCATCCCGGGCTTGCTGGCTCTATCTAGGATCAGGGGGGATACTGTTTATTTATTTTTCTTCATTTTTAGCTTTTATTTCGATCAAACGTATAACAGTAAATAGTTCTGCAAGTTTTGTTGAGAAAAGCAGCAATTTCCTGCTGCCATCCCCCCACCCACTCCCCTGCGCCCTCCCTGGAGGCAACGATGTCACCTCCTTCGACTAATCGTTTTGGGTTTTACCTCCGTGCCTCTGGGACCGCATCTTGGTTTTTGTAGTTGTCAGCCTTGAGGGTTGACTCCTCATTCTGGAAGCTGAGGGTTTTGCTGTTTCCTGCCCCGACCCCACTGCACATACCTCCCTGTGTCCGCAGTCCCTCCACACGGTCTTAGAATGGTGGTCACCTATGTTTTTGGTAATAAAGGGCGTGGACTCTGGAGCCACCTGCCCGGGTTCCAGTCCTCCTTCGGCCACCTATGAACTGTGTCATCCTGGAGCTTTAAATAAGTCAAGTCACACCAAAATTCTTCCAACAGGGCTTCAGAAAGTGCTCTACAAGTTTCTACCATGGAGAAACGCCATTTTCTATGACAGCCTTCCCTGTCAAGTGGTACCCCGCCCTGAGCTAATAATGGTCTTGTTTCTCCTTTGCTTCTTTTTCTCCACAATTGTCGCTAATTCAGTTCTGAGCTTCTCTTGTGGACTTTCAGATGCACTAGCCCTTTCCCTGCTTGCAGGAGCCCATGTCTGGTGCCCTGGGACGCCCCAGGCCTGGGTTGGGCCTAGGGCTCCTCCTTGCCTCTCCCGTGTCCCCTCTAATGCGTGTACTTTCTCTGTAAACCACATCACGGTCCTCTCGTGCTTACACAAACACTAGACAGCCCTTCAGCACTCTGCTTGGGACCATCCATTTTAAAGAGAAAAGTCACCAACAAACAGCACAAAAATGCGAAAAAACGACACTAAATGGACTATGAAAAGGACGCTTGTTTGCAGTCTGAGGGGTGAAACAAGAAGGCAGAGTGTCACTCGAGGTGGCCCATATTTTGTGCCACTCTGAGCACCGCGGCAAATGACCACAAAAACTCTGCTGGTGTTGATTTTGAGGTTACAAACAAATTTTAGCGAGTAGGTGAATTCACAAGTAAGTTATCTGTGGATAACGAGGATCGACTGTAAATGTTACAAGACTTGGCGCGTCTAAAAATACCTTCCTTCTGGCCTCCCATTTGATTGACAGCTTGGCTGGGTAAAGAAATGGAGCCTGGAAATGCTTTTCCTTCGGCACTTCGCAGGCATTGCTCCTGTGCCTGCTGGCTGCCGGTGTTGTCAGGAAGTCAAAGCTGCCCCTGCCCCTCACATGCTACCTTTTCCTTCTCCCTGACCACTTGCGGGATCTTCTCTTGGTCCCAGTGTTTCACGGCGATGTGTCTTAATCTGGGTCTCTTTTTTATGCATTGCCCGGAGGGGTACTTGGTGAGTCCTTGCAATCTATAAAGCCGATTTGTTTTGAAAAATTCCCCCAATTTTTTATGAATTCCTTCCTTTTATTTTCTCTGGTCTGTTGGCTTTCTGGAACTTCTATTAATGAGATGCCATACCTCTTGGAATGTCCATTTCTATCCTCCCGTATTAGTCAGAGTTCTCCAGAGAAAGAGAACCAACAGAAACTATTCTATATTTCCCTGTATATCTGTATAGCTCTATCTCTATCTCTATCTAATCTATATATCCAATCTATATCTATATCATCTCTCATCTGTATCCTAGTTTTCTATATCTACGTATATCTATGCTCTCTCTATCTCTATCTATCTATCTATCTATCTATCTATCTATCTATCTATCTATCTATCTGCCTATCCATCCTATTGGTTCCCTGTTGATCTATTTATTCTCATGCAATTATGGAGGCTAAGTCCCATGATCTGCCATCTGCAAGCCCGAGACCAACAAAAGCAGGTAATGTAGTTCCAGGACGTTGATGGTGTAAGGTCCAGTCTGAGGGCAGGAGAAGAGTGATATTTCAGCTCAGGCAGTAAGACAGAGAGAGCAAATTCTTTCTTCTTCTGCCTTTTTGTTCTATTCAGATCTTCAACTGATTGGGTAAGGCCCACCCACACTGTGGAGGGCAGTCTGCTTTACTCTGTCAACTGATTCAAACACTTATCTCATCTGCAAACACCTTCACATACACGACACAAGATAATGTTTAGCCAGATATCTGGGCACCCATGACCCACTCAAGTGGACACATATAATTAACCATCATAGCTCTTATTTTCCATCTCTGTCCTTTTGCTCTACTTTCTAGAATATTTCTTCAAATTTATAATCCAATTCTTCTACTGAATGTTTAAATATATGACATTTTTTAACCTCCAAAGCGCTTTTTAAATCCTTTGAATGTTCATGTTTTTGTAGTGTCCTGCTCTTGTGTCCTGGGTATAATGGTATAATAACTTCTCTTCTTTCTCTAAGAATGTCACTGGTAGTTTTCTTTTTCTTTTTTCTTTTCTATTTTTTTTTTTTAAATTTAAGTTTCTATTTCCTCCAAGTTGCTTTTTTTCCTGATTGTTGTTTGTTTGGTCTCCATCTTTTACATGCCCTGCTCACCTTCCTAGTCCGACCATCTTTGGCTGTCTGCTCACAGGGACCAATAGCTGATTAGTCTTCCTGGACGTGTGGGTGTGACCTGGGGATGCGAGATTCTCTGAGTCATTCGACTGGGCTGTTTGGTTTGGAAAATGTTAATATCTGTATCTAAAGATATTTCCCCTAGGGCTGGTCAAATTTCCTGGAGAAAGCTCTTCCGATCTCTTGCCTGAGGGATAAAGGCCAGGCTGATAGTCTAGCACATGGGTGGGGAATATCCTAGGATTTTCACGATCCAGTATACACCTGGCCAGAGAGCCTCTGTCTCACTGTTCCTGAGTATAAGCCCCCAGGCTTCTGTCAGGGAGAGTTGTGGGGTCTTATCGCTTAGTTGCCTGAAACTGGGGAGAAGGCTCTCTGTTTTTAACTATTTCTTGAGCAGATGATTGACCAGTCCTCCTCCTCATTTTAGCCAAGCCCCATTCACTTCCGGTTGCAGCCCATCCCCTAAGCTTTTTGGGGATTCCGGTCTTAAAACCTTCTTCACCTTCAGCTTAGGATTCAGATTTCTCACCAGCAAAGTCAGTCCCTCTACTCTTCAGCTCTCTAAATTTAGTTGCTGCTGTCTCCTCTTTCATCCTCTCCATTTTTCTGGCTTTTGAAGAAGTCCCTTTGCTGTCTTTTTAGTAAGGTTTGGGGAGGGGGAAAACAGTGTTAAATCTGTTATCTCTGTTGGAAACTCCTGTTTATTTCTTTAAATGTCCATCTGGCCATTAGCCTGTGAGCTTCCTCCCGACAGGGAGTGAGTCCAATTTATCTCAGAGTCCCCTGACTGAGCACGGGAACTGGCCCCAACATCCTAATCAACATCCTGATTCTGAGGTTGATTTTCTGAAATTAGACAAGCCATTTAATTTCTCTGTGCCTCAGTTTCTTCATCTGCAAAATGGGCTTACCTAAATCACCTCACGAGGTTGATATAAAACAGAGGCAAGAAGATGTGCATGGGATCACTGAGCGAGCATTGAACCACTTCAGCGATTTAGTTAACGCTAATTGTAAAAGAATGACTACCGTATTCAAAACAGGCAATGGTGAAAGAAGACACGAGTAAGAGCCAGGGGAGTGGGCTATAGTCCTGCTTCCACCACCGCTTTTAAAAAATGACTTTAACCGTATCCCTTTCTCTCTCAGGTTCAGCTTCTTCTTCTCCATCATCATCATCTCATACGTGTTGATGGAACAATAAAGATGCGGCATCCGTCATACCGTGAGCACTTAGCATGTGCTAGGAACTTGCTCAACACTGTGATTATATATACTTACACATATAATTTTCTTTGAGTGTTATGACAACTTTATGAGCTAGATTCATTAGCATCACCTCTGTTTCGGAAGCTGCAGGATGAGTGACTTTCCCAGGGTCGCCCAGCTGAGACGAGGTGGGGAAGGCCTCAGAGCCGGTTTTGTCTGACTCACAAACGCTTGCTTTTTCCCTCCAAGCTTCCCGTTACTGGGGGCTTCTTTGGCCTGCTTGGCGCTAAAGGTCTGTGACTCTTCGCGAGGCCTGAGGCCACACGTCCTATGCTGAGCTGCCATCCCACATTATAACCGGCGAGAGTTTCCTGTCTGACCCTCTTTCGCGCTGGTCTTACGTCGCGAGTGTTTTCAGGTGCTTTTTTTGTAAAGTTAAAATACGCTTGCACGAGGTTGGCGGATCTGATGCAGACGTTTAGACACTGTTTGCCTTGGCACGGCTTCCAAATGTCTCCCAGCCACTGTTGCTCTATATTTCTTTCTGCCAGGACCAAGATCAGAAATAACTCAGCTGTGAAAAAAAATATAAGCTTGCCGGCAGACCTTGAAGCAGATGAATTGCTGGTGGGTTATTTTCCCCCCTTGAGTCAGAAGTGTGAAGGTAGGTGGGAGAAGAAGCGAGATTTGAAAGACCCGTGTGTATTTTGGTACCGGGATGAGTTTCCATTTTAAGAAGTTTGAGGATTGAGACATCCACACTTCATGAGACAGTCCAGCGTGTCCTTGGCCAGGCTTGGCACCCAGGGTCGGGCCTTCCGGCGAGGGCTTTAAAAACCCACAGGCCCCAAATTCGGTTGGTGCGATTCCAGCTGGCAAGAAGTATTTCCCTTTGTGGCATCGAAACTTGTTTTTTACTGGTCAGTTTTAAAGGTTTCTGTGACCATATCCTGATTGAAATGTGGTCCTCTGTTCCAAGGCAAAGCTGTGATTAACAGCGAGTGACACAGCGACATGCAAGTATCCTGCACAAATGCCCTCCTTCCTCCCCACACGCTAGGAGAGGCTGTAACATAAGCCCAGGGTGCTGCTTGTCCTTGAAATTCATGGATGTGCGGATGAAGCAGATTAGAAGCTATAATAAAGATTCATTCACTCATTCATTCATTCATTCATTCATTCAACTTTCTCCACGCATTTCTTCGGCAGACATTGTTCCATGTCCACATTAGGATTGAAGACACTGACCTCCCTCTCTCCTGGCCCTTGAGGAGCCCATGACTTGCAGGGAGTGCTGTACTGTGTGTTAAAAGAGAACAGGCTGAAGGCCAAAGCAAGTTCTGGAGAGTTCTCAGAGAAGCACGTGCCAGCTTAGATACCCTTTGAATAACTCCCTTGATTATAAGTAACATGTTAGATAAAATACACTTTTTAATTTTTTTTACACAATTTTGCATGGCCATGAAAGTAAGGAGAATAATCTATCTCCAAAACGAGGTGAAGGTGGGAGGGAGGCTTTGGCCTTCTGCTTCCTTAGCTGCATGAGATGCGAGGAGCTGGAGGTAAAAGCTGGGCACCACTCAAGGGGAGGATGCACCCCGAGACGCCCTGCAGAAGAGAACGGGAAGCAATCCTGCCTGATCTGACCTTGACACTGGGTTGAGTTGAGAGAAAAATGATCTCCCTCGAGAATCTGTAATCACGAGCTATCCCTCACATGATTTTGTTTGAATTCACACGACTTGTGTGGTTCCAACAAACGCAAGTGGAGGATTTCATTTCAAGTGTCCCCTGCTTGCTAGCACCCCCAGTCAGCTGGCAGAAGCAAGCCTACATGTCAGCCTTAGAGAATCTTCACAGCTAAAGTTCCAAAGGAAAGGAGTGGCTCACAGTGAAAAATAATAAACGTCACAAGGAGAAAAAGGGAGCCAACAGAGACACGAGGCAGTAGGAACAGATCCTTAAGGCCTTTAGCTTTGAAATGATCATATGCAGACTACAAAGAAATTTAGGAGAACTTTCCTCGTGTGGTCTTAAAGAAAGGAAAGAGAAGTTTGGACACGTGAGCAAGGCATACGACACTGTAAAGAACAGTCAGATTTGAAAAAAGAACCAAATAAAACTTACAGAAATAAAAAATATAATACTTAAAATTTGAAACTCAATGGACAGTTTGAACAGCAAGCTAGATATAGCCAAAGAGAAGATTTGTAAACTAATTGAGCCATGGGAATTATCCAGAAAAACAGGGAGGGCCCGATGTGCAGATATCCACTTAGAGTTTTAGAAGGTGATAATAGGGCAGGAAACAGGCCCCACAGGAAGAGATAATGGCTGACAATTTTGTAGCATTGTTGTAGATACCAAACCTCAGATACAGGAAGTGCAGTGTATCTCAAGGTAGGTGAATAAAAAGAAATCCACATGCAGACACACAGTAGTATAATGGAACGCCAAAAGCAAAGAAATGTGAAAAGAATCAGACAAAAAGAACGATCTCCAAAACATCAATAGTTAGATTTACAGCTGACTTCTCATTATTGTCAATGGAAGCCAAATGCCGGTGGAATTATAGCTTCAATGTGCCGAGAAAAAGACAGTCAACTTAAGTATATACTACCCTTCAAGAATGAGGGTGAAATAAAGACATACGCATGCAAGTGAAGACTGGGAGATTTTACCATCAAAATGATCCTTAGTAATGAAAATTCTAATTGTAATGTACTTTAGGCAGAATTAAAATTATTCCAGAGAAAAGGCCAGACCCATAAGGAAAAATGGGCTAAGATATTGGCAAATATTTGGAGGGAAGTTGCAAAAACCTGGACTGTATGACTCCACAATAATAATGTCTAATTTGTGGTAGGAAAAAAATAGGCTAGTATTAAAATACTGAACAACACCATATAATTTTGGAGGGGACAGTCAAGTTTAAAAAGTTTTAAAATTTCTTCAATTACTCAGGAGGAGGGCAAATGTGTCGATGAAATTTGGACTTTGTTAGTTAAGTGGTCAGTGTTGAAATAGCTAGGATAAGCACGAAAAACTAGTCATAGAATGTATAATTTCTAAACAATTAAAAAGAAAAATTAGGTTAAGAAAAAGAAGATAAAAATCTCAAATGATAAAAGGGAAGGCAAGAAAGGGGTGTGAGGGCTAGAAAAGTATATAGAATGAATAGAAAATCCAGTTAAGACTATGAAATTAATCTAGATATAGAAATAATACGTGTAAAAGGACTAAACTCTTCAGTTAAAAGAAAATTGTTGGGCTGGATTTTAAAAATATCTCTAGATTATGTTGTTTATAAGAGGCATCCCTCAATTGTAAGAACTGTTGAAAGTCCAAATATAGAAAAAATGTACTAGGCAAATAATAACAGAAAGAAAGTTGCTGTGGCAATCTTCATGAAATATAAAAATAGACTTTAAGGGAGAAAAGCATAATTAGAGATAAGATGGTAACTGGATAGTGATGGAAGTTTCAATTCACCCCCAAAAGTCTTCAACTTACTTTATCGGGTTAGCATAAACTTAACCATCAGGCACAGTACACTAGAGAGAAATTTCAAGTTAATGTCACTCATGAACATTGATCCAAAAATTCATTAAAAATATTAGTGCAGTGAATTCAGCAATAATAATTGAAAGATGTAGTACATTATGTTTAAGTTGTGTTTATCTTATGAAGACATGGTTGGCTTACTGGTAGGAAATTAACATAATTCCTCACATTAACGTGAAATAACACAATCATTTCATTAGATGAGAATATCTGTAGGGCTTTGAGTAGAAAGGTAAAGGGAAAAGTTGATCAATTGGACTGCATTAAAATTAAGATTTTTTTAGGAAATCAAAAGGCCAGAAACAGATGGAAAAGACAAGCCACAGAGTAGAAGATGCTCTATTCCATGTTCATTATATACGTATAACGAACAAAGGGTTATCATGTAGACTATATCAGACTTCCTGAGAACCAGTGAGAAAAAAAAAAACAACCCAATAGGAAAATGGGCTCATGGTCAAGGGCAGGCATGCAGGACTACCAGGGTGACTAGCGCAGGGGTGTCCCCAGGGGCACTGCCCCAGCTGTTGCTGTCCTGTGTGCTAAGCTGGGCCCTCCTCACGGAACAATTATTATGCCCCAGCCCCCTTGCCCAGGTCAGGGGTCTGCTCAGCACCTCCAACCCATGCTGAGTGTCCCGCCATGCCAGTGTTAGCCACACTCTGTCGCAGCTCCTCCAGACCCCAGCTTTAGGAAGATGGAGGAGCACTGGTCCAGCTTGGTCCCTGGGATGGCGTGTGTGTGTGTGTGTGTGTGTGTGTGTGTGTGTGTGTGTCTGTGTGTCTGTGTGTGTGTGTTTAAAAGCTTACAACAGTGACCCCAGGGGACATTTGTCAATATCTGGAGAGATTTTTGGTTGTCCTAACTTGGGGATGCTGCTGACCCCCTGCAATGTGCAGGCCGGCCCCAGACAGCACAGAATTATCTGATGCTAGATGTTAATAGTGCTGAGGTTGGGAGACCCCGCTTTACAAGGCATGACTGCTGGGATGCCCCCAGTGGTCTCAAACGCAAGTGCCTGCAGAAGCCCTAGGGCCACATAAGTAAGTGTATGGGGGGAGGGGGCAGTGGTGCAGAAAGGCCAAAGCTGTCCAGCCCAATAGCAATGGGTGCACAACCCAGGGTTGCTAGATTTTCTGTTTTTTCAAGAAAGCCTAGAAATATGAATTTGGGTAAGAAATCTGATTTTTAAATGCTGGTAGATTGAACAAGACTGTGTACTTCTCCCTCTGTGCCTGGTGAGGCCACACTGCCTGGGGCTCCCTTTTGGCTGGCCTGCGGGTCCAGGCAGGGGACGTGGGCGAGACGCCCCACAGCGAGGCCCAGCCATGGCTGGGGCGCTGCTGCCCCCCTGTGGCTGAAGTGGGGAAGTGCTGGCTGTGATGTGGATGGGGCCTCAGATTTTCCACCAGGACTCGGGTCCAGGGTCCAGACTTCCCGGAGATGAGTTGAACTTGACATTCCCGGGGAGACAAGAGTTTGATTCCAGAGCTTCCCAGTTTGAATCCAGTGCTGTCCTAGCATCGCAAGACAGTGGGAACGTCACTCCCTTTCTCTGGGCCTCAGTGTCCCCAACTGAAAAATGGGAATGGGAGCAGGGGTTTTGTGAGGGTCAGGCGAAGTAATGGATGTGAAAGTGCAAAGTGCACGGTGACTGTGCACCATCAACGCTCGCCATTCCGCGTTTGGGGAGGCGGAGGCAGGCCTGGGCGGCACACCATCCGCGCTAAGGACGCCCCCCGCTCCCCGCGCCAGCCCTCCATGTGGGGGGCCGTCGCGTCTGATCCTCCACGGACTAGGAGGCGGGTGCTGCCACCGCGCTCACTGGACCCACGGTGACACGGGACGTCCGCGGACGAGGTCGGTGCCGGGACTCTGGCTGTGAAAACAGCGAAGAGCAGCGGCACCAGGGTTGGGCGCTGGATTCGAGAGGCTCCTGCTTCGCCCACGTTTGTATAGAAGCCGCGATTCGCCCACAGGGGGCGGTCCGAGGCCCGCTGCAGACGTAGTGAGGGGACAACACTCACCAGGGGAGGTACCTGCCTGGGGGCTGGCTCACTGAGCCCTCCCAGGGCTGCCGGATTGCATCGCCGTCCCAAAGGGATGCGGGGCTGCCCTGGCGCTGCACCCCTGAGTCACCGTGTGGCAGGCAGTCCCGTTGCCTTCCCAGTCTCCAAAGCATTTCGGCTTTGGTCTCCCAAAGACAGGTCACTTCGGGGAAGCTGAGGATGCCCAGAAGCACCGAGAGGTCTGTGTGTCTCTGCATTTGCTGGCAGAGGGAGGAGGCAGGCAAAGCGGATGGGAACACACGTCCTAAGTCCTTAGAGTGTTTGGCCTGACCTTTCCCATGGCAGGAGGGAAACTGAGGCCACGGAGGAGACAGTCATCCCCAGCTGGCCCCGGGACCTCCACGTCTGACCGCAGGACCCACTCCCCTTCTGAGGGGTGGTGGGCTTATTCGTGCAAAGGGCGTGGGGTGGGGTGGGGAAGGCAGTCTCTAGAGTCCAGGGTTTGAAGACTCAGTGTTGTGTCTGCCTGTCCCTTTAGTTGGGGAGAAGCGTAGCTCCCACGGGGGGCCTGGGCTAACTCCCAGCGGTGGCGGGAACCCACTGAAACCAGCTTCGGGGGGCTGCTCTGCCACCTGGCGGTGGATTGGCCTGGGACCGTGCACGCCTTGCCTCCTGGGGCCTGGCAGACCTGGGGTGCCGTGAGCTGCATCCCTTCGCTGTGTGACGTTGTGGGAGCCACTCCACCTCTCTGAGCAATCACACCCTTCTGCCTTGCGGAACAGGCAGGGAGGGCGGTCGAAGCCATGCTGCACATTCTCCCTCGTCGTTGAGCGTGGCCATGCTTGTAACTAGATGAGTCCCGTGCCACAAGTTACTTACTCCTGGCCTCAGGCCCTCACAGCCCGCAGGGGTCATGGCTGTGCTGTCGGTCACTGTGTCATCAGTGTCTAGCACAGGAGCTGGCTCTTGGTATATGTTTGGGGAGTTAGCGAAGATTTAAGAGTGCCTGACACACCTCCGACATGTAAAAAAACCTCGGTATTTGAAAAGCATGGGAAATGGCTGTTCTGAGTAACTTGCGGGGGCGGGGAGGCTGCTGCTGCCCCTGGCCTCTGGCGGCAGGTTCTGAGCCTCATCCCGAAGGACCGAGGCAGTGGGCAGCAGACGCACGTCTCACCTGTGCCCAGCAGGTGGCGCCCACCCCTGCCGGTAGGGCCGTCGCTTGCCGCGGGTTGTCCCAGCGCCTGATTCCAGTGTATTCGGTTTTTTTTTTGGGGGGGGGTGCCTGCTCACAGCTCCCTTTGGGGAGCAGTGGACTTTTGCTTCTCCTCAAGACCCAGCTCAGGCGCAGCTCCAGGTGGAAGTGACCCTTCCTCTCTGCCCAGCCTGGGGTCTGTCTGGGGAAGGTGCTCCAAGAAGGAAAAAGGTGGGGGAGGTTAGAAGTGGGGGACGGCCAGGCCAGGGAAAGGAGCCCGGAGCTCTGCATCACGCATGCCATGTGCTAAAAGTGAATAGACGTATATATGAGTAAAGTCACACTTTGAGTAGATAATGGGTGGACAGGAAGGAAGAAAGGGAGGGAAGGAGGGAGGAGGGAGGGAAGAAATCCAAAGAGTAGGGAAGGGCATGAAGTAAAAACCGAATCTGTCTCTCCCCCTCCCAGCCCTCCACCCTAGAGCCCCCTTGTGGTCCTAGGTTCCTGAACATCCTTCCAGAGACAACCACCCGTGTGCGTGTGTGCGTGTGTGTGTGCGTGTGTGCGTGTGCGTGTATGCGTGTGCGCGTGTGCGTGTGTGCGCATGTGCGTGTGGAGGGCAGATGCAGAGCCCATTTGCTAGAAGGAACAGTCTTACCTTGAAAAACCCCTTAGCCAGAAAGATTTGGGTCTGACTAGAGAAAGGCCTTTGTGGCAGCTTGTGGGGGTGGGGAGGAGGGCGGAAGCCAGACCCCGAGTGGGCGCTTCTGGCTCTGAGTCCTGGTGCTAGCGCCCTTAGTGGGGGACAGTGCTTGGCAGCTTGCAAAACCCCCCTTTTTATTTTACACTCAACATTAGGCGTGGGGCTCCCAACAGCTCAGGGTGGGGACTATTACGGTTTTCCCAATGTACAGATGGGGACCAGGGCCAGAGAGGTAAAGGGACAGCTCCATGCCACACAGCTGGTGCGAGAAGCTGGAGTGCAGAGCTGGGGGTCCCGACTGCCTTCTCCCCCTCCCCCCAGTGCTTTTCCAGATTCTGGGTGGTTAGAAAAAGGGCAGGAGACTTGGGATTTCTGACTTGTGTCACAGACAGTCAGCTGCCCAGTGATGGGTGGGCAGGTGGCCACCAAACCAGCTGACCACGCCCAGACCCTTCCAATTTTGTGATTCCTAAAGGCACTTAGAGACCAGCCTTCAAAATATTTTCCTATTCTCCCCCCTGCTTTTCTGCCTCCTCCTTCCACGCCCCTCTCTTGTCAGGAATCTGTAAGAAGAGTGGAGAGCGGATGATAATTGCCCTCCGTGGAACTCACCTGCCATGAAAGGGTGTTAAATAACACGCAATTTACATGTCTTCCCTGCAGGAAATTATAGAATCAGAGCTTTCAAATTAGCAATAGAGTTCTCTAATTGAATCTATTTCCCATACAGCGGGCGAAGTGAGAAATGGTCAGGTAGTTCGGTTTCCCCCGCAAATGGACCACCAGACAATTGAAGGAATTAAATGCTTATTAAAAGTGCAGGTAAAATTGATATTCTGTTTCTGGGAGGTACGTCTGCAGACGATATTGCAGGTGCATTTGTGTCCATGTGATCACTCTTGTGACAAGATGAAGGGTGTCTTACCCAAGGAGGAAAAGGGATGATGGATCTGGGAGAAGGGCGGGGGAAGCCAGCGATGGCCTCTGGGCTCCGCCCCTTCCTCCTGCCAGTTCCCACCACAGAGTCAGGCCCTGGCACTTGGGTCTCGCTCTGTCCTATTAGCTTTTCTGACCCTGTGTTTTTTACCTGTAAACAGTAACCCTAAGATGGTCATTGTGAGTGTGGGGAGCAAATATGGCGATGCAGGTGAAGGACTTAAAATCGTGCCTGGCTCATAGTAGGCGCTCAGTAACATAAACGATCTTACTGCTATTACTACTTCTCCCACAATTATTATGTTTGCCTGGTGTATTAGACGTCTGTTTCTGCATAATAAATTACAACAATACCCAGTGGTTTAAACTAACACCCATTTAGTATTTCCTGGTTTCTGTGGTGCAGGGGTCTGGGCCTGACTTAGCCGGGTCCTCCCAGCTTCAGGGGCCACAGTCAAAGTGTCGGTCCAGCGTCTGCTGTCTCAGCCGAAGGCTCAGCTGGGGAAGGACTGACCTCCGAGCGCACGTGGTTGTTGGTGAGATTTGAGCCCTGCCTGGCTGTTGGCTGGTGGCTGCCCTCGGCTCCGTGCCACGTGGGCCTCTCCCCGATGACCGCTCATAACATGGCAGCAGCTTCATCAAAGCCAGCAAGGGAGGAAGTTCGCTAGCAAGACCGAGGGATAATCTTGTGTAACCTCATCATAGAAGTGTCACCTTTGCCACAGTCCATGGCTTAGAATCAAGTCACAGATCCCGCCCACACTCAAGGGGATCACTGGGAGCTTTTGCAGAAGCTGCCCACTGAAGTGACAGTCAGGGGCCCGAGGTGAGGTTCCGGCAGAGAGGACCAGCACCTCGGTGGGTCGCGGGTCTGTGCCTGGCAGTGTGGCCAAACCTGTCCTGCAGGACCTGGCCCGTAAGTAGTCCTACCTGCACTGGGGTGTTGTCATTTGTTGTGAACCTTTTTCTAATCCTGGTTCTTCTCTCAAGGACCTGGGCCAGCTGCAGGCACAGGGCACGTCGATCCCTGGGGTGTTTTGACTCTGCCATGTGCCCCCACCTCCCACCCTTTGCCTCCACAGCTCCAAAGCCCTTTGCTGCAAGCAGTCGACACAAACCCCAAGCAGGATAAAGCTCCCCGGGGGAATAATCAACTCCAAGTCAAACCTATGCACAGGAAAACTTACTGATTTGGGGGCTGATGGGAGAACTAAACCTTTCAACCAAATTTAGAACTTGCTGTACCGGTCCTTGGCAGCTAAGGAAACCCACAGCGGCAGAAGCTGTGATGGCCCCAGGGTGACATGGCTGAAAAATTATTTGGAAGATGACATCTTCACCAGAAATGTCATTTGGGAAAACATTGATCCCAAAGAAAACGAGTTCAGGAAAACAGAAACGAAAATAAAAATAATAAACTAGAAACAGGTTAACCTTAACACTCGATAAAAAACTGGCCAAGAAACTAAATTAATATATGCAACTTCAATCCAGAAAATAATTGCTCTCGAAAATTACACAATGCTGATAAATCCTGATGAAAACGTTTGGTATTCATGGACAAGGGGTAGGAAGGCGGGCCAGGCATCAACGCGTCCCATGCTGTCCCCGCCCAGAGCACGGGGCTTATGGGATGTGGATGAGCCATTCCATCCATCCCACAGTGTGCTGAGCCAGGCGATGTCCCCCTTCCCAGAGGGAGGGACCTGATGGCAAAGAGAGGTGCTCCCCTCCTCAGGGACACTCGGGCAGGCTGCAGGGGTGGGGGGTGCTCGGGGGCGGAGCAATGACCAGGGGCCATGGCAGAGGTCTGGGTGCAGATGCCAGGCAGACCTGCTCTGTGCTGGGCTCGCCCGTGAGACGTGGGGAGGCCGCCATTATCTGTCCGATCCACACGTGAGGCCTCGGGCTCCCGGTGAGGAGGTTGCTGGTCCAAGGCCGTGCTAGGGGCAGGTTTCAGGCTCAGTCCGTCTGTCTGTACCTCCGAAGTCCCCCTCGGCACGTAGCCTCCTATCCCGGTCTCCCCTCTGGATCCTTTCTGAGGGATTGATTAATCCACCCCAGCCCCTCCAGTTATTCCCGCTGTAAAGGGCCCTTGTGTTTTCCCTGGAAATCCTCTCCCGGGAAGGGCTTCACTCCCCTCCGGCCCTTTGTCCCAGGCCGCAGCCTCCAGGCGGTTCCCAACCTGTGCTCCCACCCTCCGCCCCCTCTTCCCCACCCCCCTCTCCCTTCCTGGGCCCCATCTTTGGAGGCCCGGGTGAGGTCATCCCTGTGTTAACAGGAGCTGTACAATAGGGCTGGGGTTTGTCTTTCTGCTGGAGAGGGAGACTGGGGGTGAGGGAAAGAGGCAGGAGACGGCAATTACAGGTTCCACAATGGGGCACCCTCAAGGAGGCCTCGGCCAATTAGAGCTGCTGCATGGGAGCTGGGGGAGGAGGAGGGGCCGCGGGCCAGGTAGGTCCCAGCATGCATTGTGCGACATGCATCGGTTGTTCTTTCGTTCCTTCGTTCGTCCATTCAAGCTGTTAATATTGTCCGTGCACCTACTATGTGCCAGGCACTGTCGAAACACCAGGGACACAGCAGTGACTGAGCAGATGAGGCCTGGCTCTGATGGAGCAAACTCTGCTGGGTGTGACGCTGCAGGCGAGACAGACGGTAAACAGATAAAAACACAGGTCAAGGATGCGTGAGTGGGTGAACGAGCATCTGTTTCTAACTATTCACAGGTTCAAGGAATGAAGTGTTGATGAGGCTGACATTAATTAAGCTCCTACTGTGTGCAGGCACCTCGTAGACCTCTCCATGCACCTTTTCCCATTTCGTTCTCGCAAAGAGGCTCAGAAAGGTTGAACGGCATGACCAAGGTCACGGGCTTTTCCATGGTGGAGTTGGCCTTGAACTCATGTCTGCTCGACCCCTTGCCTGGGCTCATCCCACTTTGCCAGGCCTGCGACGGGGGCCTCGATGTGCCGAGGAAGACGCTGAGGCTCAGGGCCGTTCCAGCAGGACCCCGCGCCTCCCCCAGGGGCTGTGGCCCCCACTGCCCAGACCAGGAACGAGGCTGGTGCCGGCGGCTCCCAGACCGCGGGGCGGCCTTGGCTGGAGGTGCCTGGGTGTCTCCTACCAGGGCCTCCTCCTCGTTTCTGCTTGTTCAAAGGGACATCATCTTGCCAGGTCCAGGGGCTCAAGATAGTCAGGGAGACACGAGATGGGCCTAAAGGGAATTCTGGGCAGGAGACCCCCGGGAGGGGGCTCTGACGGAGGATGGAAACACATCATGGCTGCTTCCCTCTCATCGCTCTGTGTGAGTTGCAGAGGTGAGCTGGGTGCAGACCGCGTTTCGCCAGCCTGGAAGGAGGCCCTGGAGGGCACGGGTCCACTGCGGCTGGAGCCTCGGGAATCTCCATGGCTCATACAAGGAGGAGGGGACGCTTGGGCCGGTACACGTGGACCGCTGCCCTGGCCCCACCAGAGATGTTGTCACAGGCCTGCTGGCCTCTCGGGGCACATGGGCACTGGGATCGGCCCCGGGCGGGGTGGGGGGGCGCCCGGGAGCCATCTCTCTGACAAGGCACTGCGAACATCTCTCCCTCACCTGCCCAGGTGTTGCACCAGGCCAGGCTCCGAGGCGTGGCTGGCCCAGGGGCCTGGGTGTGACCTGTTTCCTCTTCTATTCTATAGGTCTGACAATGGTCACCTAGCAGGGGCTTTGTGAGGATGGAGGCCATGGGTGTATGTAAAGCACTTTTGCCTTGTCCTCTGGATCCACGGTCCCCGGCACCGATGATGGCAGCGTTGGTACCAACAGTGACATCTACTGAACTCACACGTTGTACTGGGAGCTTCCTAAACATTTACCTGCCCTGATTTCTTTAACCCTCATGACGGCCCTACGAGGTGGAGGTTGTATCAGCAGCGTCCCATTTTACAGATGGAGGAACAGGGCCCGGAGCAGTGCAGTGACTTGCCCAAGGTCACCCAGCTGGTGAGCGGTGGGGCCGGCAGCCTGGCCTCTGGGCTGAAGGGCTCCTGGCATCTTCTCACACGTTGTGTGTCTCCCCGGGGGCACAGGCCAGCCTGTCAGAGGGGCGAGGGATGCAATGGAGAGCGTGAGCATGGACTAGAGGAGTGAGACTGCAGGTGGGGAGCGGGGCTGAGAGCAGGGAGCCCAGCGGGCCCTGCATCTCTGCTCACCTGCTCACCAGGGCCAGGCGCTCAGCCGGGAGGATGCCAGCTCACTGAGGGGCAGGCTGGTCCCTGACGACATGGAGGTAAGGTGCGTCCCACCGCTCACACACGGCAAACGCTGCGTGCGGGAAGATGGAGCTAGGGAGGCCGTGGGCCGCGGGAGGCAAGGAGAACCCCTGGGCCTCGGGCAAACACGGGCAAACACCTGGGCGTCTGCACCCTCCTGACGCTGAAGCCCAAGCACAATCTCCCCTCAGCCTCTGTTCGCGATGTAAACACCTGGCTTCCTGCACGTGGCTCCCACCCTCGGTGCCCGGCGAGGGTGGTGGGGATTCCTGGGCTTCCTCGGGCTTCCTGGGCCTGCGGAGGGCTGGTGGTTTTGAACATGAGACTCAAAGGCCATCTGTGTGGTACCCATGACCACTGTCAAAGAGAGTTCAGCCGGGACCATGGGACCGACTCCATGTAAGGACACGTCAGCCCGGAGGGTGCCGGTGCAGGCTTCGACGGATGGGTGCGATGCAGGCACACCAGGCCAGGGCACGGCACAGGCAAAGGCGAGGAGGCGGGAAGTCCTGGGACCCTGGAAGCACCACGGCTCTGCCCGGCTTGCAGTGGAATCGGAGGGTGGGAGTGCCCGTCTGCTCTCTACCACCGGCTGTATGAGAGAAGGCACCATGCTGGATCCTTCGAATCTCTTGCTGGTTCTAAGGTCAGCACCCAACATCAGCAGGGTCCCTCCCTCTGTGCCAGGCGACTATTGGAAGAGTAACTCACTCAATCCTTAGTCGTCCTGAGAGATAGGCACAGAAACCTCATTTTACAGATGGGGAAACTAAAGCTCTGATATGCGCTCCAGAGTTGCCCAAGGTCATTCAGGTAGCAAGTGGCAGAGTCAGGATTTGAACCTGGTCCCATCAAGCTCCAAAGTCCGTGCCGGCTTCAGGAAGCCATGATGTTTCTGGAACTGTCACTTGTCTGAGAGTTCGTCCGCCCTCATGCCTCCTTCCAGTAGTGGCCAATGTTTGTGTGGCAGCTGTTCCCTGGAGTCCAGATGCTGGCGACTGACCGGAGTGGGCATCCCAGGCCTCACAGGGGCTGGCACCCCCCTGAAGCCTCTCCATGAGAGCTGGGGTAACTACCTGCAAGATGGAGTTCTCCCTGGCCTCACCAGGCAGGCCTAGAGAGGACGTCATGACTGAGCAGAGGCCCAGCTGGGGCTCTTGGAGGGAGTGGCCGAGGCCTGAGGCAAGGAGGTCTAACCACAGCTCCCTGAACCCCATGACCGTGACCTTCGCTCACGGCATCTCTTGGTGCACGGACAGGGGCAGGAGGAGGGAGGGCTGGCCTGGGCCCCAGGGTCCCTGGTCTTGGTCCCAGCCCTGCCTCCGACGTGCTGTGTGCTGCTTCTTCCACAAGCCTCCCCGTCTGTAGCACACGGTCACCTCGGCTGTGCCAAGTGCCTGGGAACAGAATGCAGCTATTTTGCGACACGTTTTGGACACTGGCTCCTTCTAGCCAAAGAAATCTCTGCCCGATGGACACTGGGGTGATCGTTCTCAACATAATTGTTCCCAAGTATGGAGAATCAGGGGCGCAGAGATGCCCCGTTTGTAGGGGTGTCTCCCCCTCTCACTTCCATCACCCATGTCCCCTTGGGGACCCTCCACTTAGGTATCCTATGACCTTCTGGTTGTTAAGTCCAAGATCTCTTGTTGAGCCTTCCGGATCTCTGCTCCTGAAAGGGTCTCGTGCCTCCTGCCTCCTCTTACTTCCCCAGGACCCCCGGCACCCCACCCTCGCTTTCTCTGCCATCTCTCCTTCCTGCACTCCTTTCTTGAACGCTGGGCTCCTTAGGGCCCATTCCTGGCATTTCCCATGCGAGCTTGACGGCCCTACCTATCTCCCGGGTTGAGTCTGTCCATGCCAGTCACCCCCAAGTCCCCAGGGGCAGTGCAGACCTCTCTCCCCTCTGGCCACCACTCTCTCGCCTTCTCTCCCAAGGCCCCTTCGCACAACCTCCTCTGCTAGAGATGTTTCAAACTGAACTCCGCATCCCTGCCCCGCGGGTCGCCCTCCCTCGACCTTCCCCCTCACCCACTGAGCACCACTGTGCGTCCTGGCGCCTGGCCAGCAGCCCCCCTCAACCTCCGCTTGACCTCAGCGGCTTGAGGTGCGCTATTCACCCTTCCACCCGTGACCTGCGTCCACTCTCCCCCTCCTCCTGGATCGCCTCCCGGCCTCCCATGACCGGCGCCATTGCTCAAAACAGGGACCTTGTCGTGTCTGTCCGGCCCCAGGCCCCGAAGTGGCCCCTGCATTTCCTTAGGGTCCTTCCTGCTGGGCCTCGCCGCACTTCCTCCCTCCTCTCCGCTCTCAGTGCACCTGGCTCCCTCCCACTGCGGGGTCTTTGCAACTGGCCTAAGGGTGCCGGGACACACTACCAAGGGTCATTTTGTCCCGGGGGGGCCTGTCAACCTCCCACCTGTACAATGAGAAGCCACCTGTCAGTGGCTGCCCCACCCACAGATTCTCCCCTCTCTGGGAGTGGCCTGACTCCCTCCGTGCTATGTGACCCCGCCCACACCGTGGCTGATTGGTCCAGACTGGACACCTGACCCAAGCGCGGCCCAATGGGACTCTCTTCTGTGACTCTGAATCCCCGAGCAGAAAGACTCGAATCTGGGAGTGGGCCAGCCTGCGGGGTGCTGATGGCGACAGGTGCCAGGTCCTCGGCGCGCCGCGTGCTTGTATCTCGACTCACCGCCCTCCCAGATAACAGCCTCTCTCCTTAAGCTCCTCAGATGAGGTCCCTGTTGCAGCCGCTCTTCTCCCTTGCTGCCAGGCCCGTGTGGTCCCTGGTGCTGCTGGGGGGGGGGGGGGGGGGGGGGGG
>CM053503.1:1988138-2017566 GCA_028627145.1 Eidolon dupreanum | reverse complement strand
TCATGGCTTGGTCCCACAGGAGTGGGGACATTTGGCTCGAGCCTCGAGGGTGTGCAGGCGGGGAGGACGATGGAAGAGGCCGTGCGTGGAGTTTCTGAGGAAGGTTGACGCCGGATCGCATCTGTGCAGTGGTTCATGCACATGGAAAAGACGAGAAGGAAATAGTCTCTCCGTGCAGGATACCTCACTGAGAAGTCACCACGTGCAGGTGCCTCCCAGGCGCTGGGGGACAGCCGGGATAGAGGGACAAGCCCTGCCCACTTTCTGGCGATGGGCAGACGATGGCCCAGTGACCGTGGTAGTGACTGGGGACCGTTTAGCTGGCTGGTCACAGAAGGCCTTGAGGAGGTGACCTCGGGCGAGGAGGCATGGAGGGTGAGGATGAGGCAGATGTAGGAGGAGCGTCCAGGCCCAGGGCACAGTGCCTGCGAAGGCCCCGAGGTGGGGACAGAGAGCCAGGCGAGTGCTGAGTGAGGAGGGCTCGCGGGGGCCGCGCTGGTGCGCACAGGCCCTGTGGGCCGGGCCGGGGGCTCGGGGCCGGTTCTGGGTGCGAAGGGAGCTTCGTGAGGCTTGGGAAGGGACGGGGCCTTTACAGAGGTGACCGAAGGCGTGGCCTGCAGTTAGAGCAAAGCAGTGATGCCGGAATCACGTCTGGGTGGCAGGACCGTGGGTTTTTATCTTCTTTACGATTCTCTTGTTTCCCCCTGATTTTTTTTTTTTTTTTTTGACAGAGAGTACGTATTATTTTGGTAGCGTCAAGTAAAGGCAACACGAACATCTCATTGTTTGTAATGAATTGTTGGCCTCTCTGGTGTCAGGCGCAAAGTGTCCCAGGATGGGGCTGGGGGCTGTTGCTGACCTTTGGCCGGTCCTGGTGTCACCCAGGCCCTCGGAAGGTCTCCATGAAACCCCTTCCCCAGGCCCACTGGCCCAGCCCTCCCCAGTGAGAAAGTTCCAGATTTGAAATTCACAACCGGCTTCGTCCCCATTCGCTGGGAAAACATCTGAAGTCATATTCCAGGGGCCACCTCCAGACGGGAGAGAGGAGATTGAAAAACCACGAAGGCCCTCTTCGTGAGATAAGATTAGACACCTGCCTGGGGTGTCATCTGCCGTCCGTGTGCTGCTCTGGGCGTGGCTGTGAGCAGTGTCCACGTTTCCTGCCCATCCGCAGGCTTCTCTCTGGGTCTGTGTGCCTTGGGGGCAGGGGCTGGTTTGCTGGCGACAGGGCCGCTCGGAGCAGACCCCCTCGTTGTTGCCTGTTAATATCCCAAAGATATTCATGAACTAGAAACGCCAGCTTGATTTGTCAGTGTCCCGGGGAGCAGCTGAAAACTGCTAGGGACGGGCTCCCCAGCCACAAACAGTGGAGGGAAAAGCGAAACCTGCTGGAACGGAATGCGTGTGCTGGGAGCACCCTCCACCGCCCCAGGGATGAGGACAGGCCGCCTGGATCAGTAAGGCGTGTCCGTGCAGGGACGTGGCGCGGCAGGAGGCTGAGAGCTCCTGCCCGGAAGTCAGGCAGGCCTGTCTTCGCCCCTGCTTTGGCCTCTCATTTGCTGCGTGACCTTAGCGTAGTCACTCAACCTCTCTGTGCCTCGTCGGTAAAATTGTTTATCTACCCCGTACTGTTGCAGAGCAATGGCGAATCACGTTCTCGTACAGTGCTTGGCACCTTCTGGGTCCAAGGGGAGCCCTCAGGGAGGGGGGGCTGTCAGTGTGGGAAAAGCTGCCTCCCCCTGAGCCGAGCCTCTCGTGAAACAGACACAGTGGGCGAATCTCAGTGTCAGCAGAAGCCTCGGGCCAGCCGCAAGGGCGACTCCGCTCACCGCTCCTGGAACCGGTTCCCCACGGGGCCTTGGCTCACGCTGGTCCCCACCTGGGACTGCCCTTTCTTCTCCCCCTTGTGGGGTCCTGCCCACCCTGCCGTGCCCCCTCTCATGAAGCCTCCTTTGCCCACTGGGCAGCGTCGGCCCTTCCTCCCGCTGGGCGCCCGGAGCTCCCTGTTCAGGCCTCGGTGCGGTCTCAACCTCGTGCCAGGGAATTAAGTGTGTCCTGTGCTCCCTGTCCCCCATCTCAGACCGCCAGTCCCTGGGGGACAGGGTCGAGGCCTCATCCGCGGCTCCAGGCCATGCTTGGCCAGGGTGGCCCTGGACAGCGGCCGTGGACTCGGGATGGACGGGAGTGAGATGGTCACTGTGTCCCCAGCAGGGGAGGGCATGACCGATTGTCACTGGACAGAGAGGCAGTACTTGTGGCTTTGAGGAGGCCAGGGCCGGAGCGGAGTGCCGTGAGCCATCACCGTGTGGCACAGGCCCTGAGAGGGTCTGGGAAGACTCGGGCAAAGGCTGGGTCTCGAGGGTGAGGCTGGGAGCTGAGGCCGGCAGGTGATCTGCACCCAACCAAGGGGGCCAGATATTTCCAAGTGAGCATGTGGGTGCCCTCTGGAAGCCAAGGGTGCTGAGGGTAGGATCGAGGGGGCTGAGCACTGGCCACACCCACTTCTAGGGGGCCGGCTGCAGAGGCAGCAGCTGACCCCGAGGCCTCCACACCACCCACATCTTCTCCAAGGCGAGAGAATTCTGCCACCAGCTCTGAGTGACAGCCGTGCCCTCAAGAACTGTCAGTTCATGAGCTGGGATTTGCAAGATACCAGAAAGCTCTCTGAGACTGGCAGATGCCAGCCTCCCACCCCCACCCCCAGGAGAAGCCTGCGCCCTCAGCAGCCCTCGCTCACGCTCCCTCAGCTCCCGGAGCCTCAGCCCTGCCCTGGCCTCGGGAGTGACCGCCCGGAGGCCGTGGGCGGGTTCGTTCCCAGCCCTCCCTCCTCTCCTCACCACGAGGATGCCACCGAGGATGCCGGCCCCTCCAGCTCGGGCTGCCCTCCGCCAGCTCCACGCCACCTCCGTGCCTGGGCTCCCCCTTCTCGTCTTGTGTTCCTCGGTCTCCCGTTCATCGAGGCTGGCTCCATCGAGGGCCAGCCTCGAGCTTCTCGACCACCTTCTTTCCAGACGATAATCCCTCCGATCGCCAGCTCTCACTCCCACCGGACCCACAGAGCCCCCTCCTCTCTCCTCAGCCCAGACCTTTGAGCTCCAGCTGGTGTATTGTTCAGTCTTCTCAGAAGACACTTCCTCCTGGTTATCCACCGGGATTTCAGCCTCTTCTGTCCCAAACCAAACTCCCAAACCTCAGACCCATCCCTAGTAGGGTGCGGCCCTCCAGCTCAGAGTTTGAGATCCTCCTAGCCACAGCCCCCAGGCCCCGTCTCCGTTCTCTTGGAGCTGACATAAGTTGTCATCTCTTATTATTCCAACTTCGCTGCTGTCCCTTGCACGCACTCACGTTGCCTGCCAAGCTGCTGTGGGCGCCAGGTGTGCTGGCTCTGCCTCCTCCTGCAAGATCCCAAGAGCCTCGAGACGGTGCCTGGGTCAGCGCGTGTCCTCAGAGCCCAGGCCAGCCTGGCACCGAGGGGCCCTCAGCACGTGCTCGCTCAGTAAGCACGGAGAGTTCTGTAGAGCACACGCCGAACCAGTTAATTAAATGTCACTACCCTCAGCGGAAACGGGCAGGGGAGGAAGATGAGGGCCCGGTAATGGAGCATTTAGAAGTTATAATTAACTTTTTACTGGAACCCTCGCATAAAACGATACGTAAGACAATATAAAAGGGGTCCAAGGATTTAGTTAAATAGATGTAGGTCTTTTGCAAGCAAACCCTTAATTAAAATCTGTGGAGGAGGAAGGAGAGGAAGGGAGAACCCACCCCAGGCGGCTTCTTCGGTTCTTGCCTCATGTGCCACAGTGTTGGGGTGCGGGGGAGCAGGGGATTCGGCTACAGAAATGGGCTGAGGGTCCTTTCGCCTCTTTGCGATTTAAATCGGGAGCTGCGGGTGGAGGCGAGGGGCTTCGCGAGGAGCGGGGGGCCGCTCCCAGGCCCAGGGGCTGGTGTTTGTGGGAAAAGATCTCAGATGCAGCTTGAGGTTTGTCTCCCCGCTCAGCTGCGTCCCCCCCGCCCCCCAGGCAGCCCTGCTCCGGGTCCAGCTGCCTCCCTCTCTCCCTTCGTCCTTTCCTCTGGGGGCGGGGAAGGCTCAGTGGTCACTCGCTCTGCTTTCCGCAGCTCTGTCCCCAGCAGCGCATGGCACCCTGCTTTTGTCTCATTCCTTAATGTTCGTGATACTTCCTCCCACCCGGTGGGACGTGAGTGTGCCCCTCTCACCCAGCGTTCGTCACCTGCGGGCGTCACCTGCCACGCTCAGGCCACACCTCACTCACTTTTGTCTCTCCACCATCGCTGCTTGCCACGAAGCTGGTCCGTGACGGGCATCCCGCGTTTTATGTATCTGGCCCTGGGTGACTCGGGTCCACTCTGTGCGGGGCTGCTCGGGGGCACACCCCAGGCCTGGGGTGGGATGCTTTTGGGGTGTCCTGAGCCAGAGCCGTCCTGTCTCCTGCCCCACGCAGGTGGGTGGGTGGGGTGGTGGAGCTGGGTTGGAGATGTCACGGGGATGGGTGCAGTGACCAGTGGTGTGAGTCGCTCGACTTGGCACCCAGGTCCAGTGCCACACGCCTCACACTGACCCCGGGTCAGGGCTCCAGAGCAGGGGACGGATCACTCAGGGGGTTCCGGGGCCCACTTCTGGCTCTGCCAGGTGACCTCGCTTCTCCCCTGCCGAGTGTCCACACCCATAAAACGTGACGTCTGGACCACGTGTTAACTCAGCCCCCTCCTGGCATTCCTGCTCAGCCATGCGGGGGGGGGGGGGGTGGCTCTTACCCCACCCAAAGCCTCCTGGCTTCAGAGCCCCGGGTGGGGCCTCTCCCTCTGGCTGTGACTACCGGGGACCGTCAACATGTCAACACTTGGGATGCGGGGCGGCTGGTGCCCTGGCTTGGTGTTGGAGATTCGGTGACATGGCAGATGTGGGCCCTGCCCCTGGCACCTGAGGACAGAGGCAGAGACAGGCAAGAATGTTAGACGGACAGACAAGGTCATTTCAGGTGATCGGATGAAGAATCAGACCAACAAACAGGGCGAGGTGCTGTGGCTGGGGTGGGGGGTTTCTTGTTGCAAGGTGGCCTGGGGAGGTCCCTCCCAGAGGGTCCTGCTCTGGGAGGGACCTGATCGCGGGTCGTCAGGTGTGCAGCCAGCGGCCCTCGGGTGGGGCCCAGGGACCGCAGAAGCCAGGGAGTGAGGCCCAGGTCTGCGGACCAGCAGGGCGAGGACGTGGATGCTCTTTGGAGTGTCAAAGAGGCCCCTGGGAGGTTTGGGCTGAAATCCGCAGGATTTGCCCATGGGAGGTATGGGGTGGAGGGTGAGGGAGAACATCGAGCCCAGCGGGCCTGAACCAAGGTAGGTAGGTATGCAACAAGTGTTTGTTAAGTGAATGGAAAGAGAAAAGGCAAATTTTGGGGTGTGGTCACTTAATCAAAATACCCAAGCCACATTTTCCCTTTTCAAGAGCTCACTGTGACCATCACTGTAGGTGTCGGTACAGAAAACCTAAGACGGATTCTGGTCCGTTTGCTCTTTAGCTGTATGCAACGGCCTGATTCAGACGTTTTCAGAGACCCTAGTAGTCACTCTCGAAAGATTCAAGATTGAATATTTAAAACAAACGTTTTTCGCCTCCGGGCCTCCTGTTGTTGCTGGCACCCTCTGCTCAGAAGCCACTCGGGTGCAGGGATTTCGGTCCTGTGCGATCACGGTGGCCAGCAGGACGGGGATGCACGTGGACGTCTAGAGGGTAGGGTCGATGCTCAGATGGGAAGTGGATGAACGGTATTCACTTAAAAAATTAATTTTCTGTATTCTTCCTAAACAGTTTCCTCACAAAGCCAAAGTATGTTTTAGGGGCTAAAAGGGAGAAAAATTCACTTCTAATAAAGACGAAAAATCTAGAATTCTGAGTTGTAGTCAAGTGATTTCGGCCAGCCATAATTACAGTATTTTCATGTTAATGTATAAACCCCTTTGAAAGGTGTGCTTAAGTGCTAATTATCTATTTACAGCAGAATGGCTTTGGCAATGAAATGAGACCTACTGGTGTGTGTGTGTGTGTGTGTGTGTGTGTGTGTGTGTGTGTGTGTGTGTGTGTTTCAAACATGTTTTGCAGTGTTTTTTTTTTTTTTGAAGACCACCTTAAAAACCTCTGCCTTAAATTAAATTTTTAAAATTTATTTAAACAAGATAGAGATGCATTTCTCTAGGCTCCTTGAAAGTTCTTTCTTGGTTTCATTTTGTGTATTTTGTTATTCATTGGGATTTTTTTTTGTTTCCTTATTTATATCCCATTTTGTGCCAAAGGATTTGAGATGGTTTATAAACACAATAAGAATAGTAAAATGGTAGAGTATTGATGATAAAAGCCAAGAGTATAAAAAATTAGAGCAGCTCAAGGGAAGGGCCTAGAATATTAACACTCAGGGCTCAGTGAGTTGGAAATTGGAGACTGAGCTTCCTAGGGGCCAAAGTGAAAAGGGAGATGTATTTGGCTAGTGGCTCTGATTATTGGGAAGAGGAAATGTGCCAGCCCCTCTGATTTTCCATCCCTGTAGCATGTTTGAGATGTCCATCTCGTTCGGCGGTATGTACCGTGAGAACCAGATGTCCTGGCCGTTTCTGTGTCGGACAATCTTGGTAAAGATTTTTATATCTGAATAATGACGAAGAAAATTTATTTAGTTTTTCCAGTACATAAAACATGTCTATTTCTGTCATTCATTTTGTGCTTTCTATCTCCCCATCCCTGCCTTCTTTGGGATTGATTGAAATTTCTTTTTTTTTCCCCTCTATTGGTTTGGAAATTCTACATTCTTTTCCGCTTTGTTTAGTGGTTACTCATAAATTTTTAATAAGTGTATCCGACTTAACTCAGTCTACAATTAATCGACACCTTCATTCTTCACCGAAGGTCCCTGGCACGCTCCCGCCCCGTCCCCTCTTCTTGGCATTTTGAATATCTTTACGGTCAGGTGTCTCGTGTCTGACTTGTGTTTAACTCTGCCCTGGTGTAAGTCATGGTTGTCATCGCTATTATTCGTTTTCCAGTTTGCCCTTGGTTATCTGCTCAGCGGATGTTTGCTGAGCAGTTTTTATGTGCTGGGCATGACTCTGGGCATTGGGTATGCAGCAGTGAGCGAACGGAAGACAGGCCATGGAAAACAGCTGTCATGTGTTGGGGGATCAAGAGGAGGGGACAGGACGGGGCCCTGTGTCCAGGTGACGTTTGAGCAGAGACCCGAGTGAAGGGAGCTGGCATGCACGTGTCTGGGAGGCCATCGTGGGTGGAGGCAGCAGCTTAGTCAGGAGTGTTGGTGACACATGTAAGGACCAGCAAGGAGTCACGAGGCTGGGGTGCCGGGGGGAGGGGCACCTAAGGGGGTGAGTGGGAGAAGCAGAGAACAGATGGGGGTTGGGGACCAAGTAGGAGAGACCAGGCGGTTTCATGTAGAAAGTGGCACTGAGGGGACCTTGGCTTTTGGGCTGTGCTCGGACCCGTGGAGGGTGGGAGGGGCAGGCTGGAGCTTTCTTCCCTTGCCGACTTGATTGGTTTGCAGTCTTTCATTCAACAAACATTTATTATCAACCTTGTTCTAGACTCTGTGCTAGATGCCGAGCATACGGTGGGCAGCAAAACCAGTAAGACTGTTACTCGAGAGACAGATAGAAAAGAAAATGCCATGATCTGATGGGGATGGGGTAAAGTCGTAGCCTGCGACTAAGGTAGACACTCACCTGCCTCCCAGGTGTGAGACGGAGGGCAGGTGACTCATGTGACCTAGGTCTCAGGTTCCTTATCCATATGATGGGAATGATGCTCTGCTCCCAGGCTGGTGGGTGTGCAGATGACAGATGACATGTTGAAAACGACAGCGCCCCGAGGCTTTGTGGGGTCTCCCACTGTGAGCCCCCCTTTTCGCTTCCCCTCGTTAGCTCTCCTGCTTGGCAGTGGAGCCATGAGAGGAAATCAGTGGTTGACAGAGAAGTAGCCAGTTGGTCTTTCAAGAGCTGGAGAAGCAAGGTCTTCTGCTGCTGCACTTCTTTTTTTTTTTCTGCAAACAGAGAGAGAGAGAGAGAGAGAGAGAGAGAGAGAGAGAGAGAGAGAGAGAGGTGTTTGGATATGAAATAAGCCTGTGAGTTTTTAAAATGTCATTTTCTTGCTGGATTTCATTCCAAAACAGGAATAGTCAACAAGCCAGAAAATCCTGGCCAGCACAGAATTGAAATATTCTGTCCTCGTGTGCCCACAAACTTCTGAAATGTCTGGAAGATTCTCCCATGTCCCCATCCCTGCCGCCCTCCCCTGCCCGCCCCCCTGCACCTGTGCTCAGTGCAGACTTTGCCGAAGCTCCGCGTCTGGTTTGGTTTGGAGAGTGTGATGACCACTTAGAGAGGGGTCAAGCCACTTGTCCTGCTGTCATTATTATCACACTCCCTTCTTGTGGGGTGTCTCCCCACCTGGTCTCTCCCTTAACCCTCACAGCCAGCTCTCTCGGACTTCGGGTGCATGAGAATCTCCTGCAGGGGTGTCTAAGCACAGATCTTGATTTGGTAGGTGACAAGGTGACAGGTAGACCACTGTTGTCCTCTGTGGTAGCCACTTGCATCTTATGGGTATTAAGCACTTGAAATGTGGCTAGTGTGACCTAGGTGCTGACTCTTGTATTTTATTTCACTGTAATTAAGTTGAAATTACATAGCCGTAGGGGGTCAGTGACCACTGATGGGGCAATGCAGCTAGGCCATCCTTTGCTGTTACTGTCTCTACAGAAGAAGAAACTGAGCTCAGAGAGGTGAAGAGCTGGACTGAGATCATTCAGCAAAATGAGAATGAAATCAGGACTCTAACCCAAGGTCTAGAATCTTGTTCAAACTTTCATTATTATTTCAATACCTAAGGTGACCGTTTTATGTGGGAGCTTCCCTCGTGTATCCGAGAACCCCAGCCCTTTCTGTCAGAAAATTCTTCTATTCCAAGGTGGTACTGATATGCAGGAGTCATGCTTTGTAGCATCATGGCCACCTAAACAAAGTCATGTTCAAGTTGCCGAGGGGCTGTGGCCCCAGCGAGCAGCCTGGGTCCTGAGGAGTGTTGTCTCTGCTTTACGGAGGAGGAGACTGAGACCCAGTGCAAAGATGTGGTTTCCCAAAGTCTCCCCGGTGACTCTCAGAAGTCACCTTCCCAGAGAGGCCTTCCTCGACAGCCCCACATCCATCAGCTCCCATCCCCGAGGCTCTCCGTCCCGCTCGCCGGCTTAATTTTTCCCATGTCAGTTATCCCCACCTGACCTGGTACTTGTTCCTTTGTCGCTGTCTTGCTGATACTCCCCGAAAGTCCACTTCTGGAAGGCGGGGATCTTGCGGGTCTCACATACCTTGCCACCTTCAGCACCACGGCCAGCACCACGGCCAGCACCATGGACAGCACCACGGACAGCACCAACACACAGAAACGCTCCACGTGTATTTATTATTTATAAACTAAATTCCCAAAGTGAGAGAGGGGCCATGGAAAGGATTCAGACTTTGAAGCAGGCAGACCCTGCCCCAGCCCTGCCAGCCTCATGCCAGCTGGGCCGCCTTGAGGCAGTGATACACCCCTCGTTCCTGCCGAGTCGGGGTGACCCTCCTCTGCAGGGCCGTGGGGCTGAAGAAGGCACTGCAGTTTAAGCACCGAGGTCTGGAGCAACCCCTCAGGGATGGGTCCTGGCTCCATTCTTTCCAGCCATCTGGCCTTGGGCACGTTAGGTCCTCTCTCTGAGCCTCGGTTTTCTTATTTGTAAAAGGAGGCTGATACTGGGAGGGTTCAGTGAGGCAGGGGGTGGTCTGGGCTCAGCAGACGGCCCGGCATGGGATAAACACATAAGGAACGCAGCTTTTGTTTTTGGTGTGGTTATTTTATGAATGCATCTAAGTGCCCGGCACAAAGTGGGTGCTCAGTTGATGGTAGCTTTAATTACTATTATCAATCTCATCCGAGGCTGCCGTCCTCTTTAAATCAGATATTGAAAAGTTAGGCTTTCGTTCTTTGAAATTTGTTTTAAGGAAAAGCAGTTATTTTTTTTTTTAAGCGTGCAGGTTTGTTTCTTTGATTTCTCTTAAGAAGAACAAGACGTTCACACCTTCCTGCGTGTGCACGATGCACATGTAGCGTGGGGAGCCCGGGAAGGCCGCTGGAGCTGATTCCGGGCTGGCTGTGACAGCCGCGACAGTGACGGTGAGGGGAGGCTGGGCGCCGACAAAGCGGGGCTCGCTTTGGTAGCGTCCCAACCTCTCAAAATAGTCACTCTCCAGACTAACATTTGTCATGTCGGTATTCATAAGAAGTTTTTCGTTCATTGATCTAACTGTGTCTCCTCCCCCCTTAACACTCGTCATGGGTTCCCTGCTGTCCAGATCTTTGCCTGGCAGTCCAGGCTCCTTCGAGGGTGACCCCAACTGTCCCTCCCTGGCCTGCCTCCACTCTGCCAGACACATTGCTTGTCCCAGCTCCGTGCCTTTGCTGGTGTGAGGTCTTCCTCCGACGCCTGTCCCTGTCTCGTCTGCCTGGAGCATCTGTGACTCTTATTTCAGTGATGGTCCCTCTTATCCGGGTTGGGCAAGGGAGAGCTCACTGCTGTTTATGGTTTCCTGTGACTTGGAACTGCCCCCACGAGAGATCTCAAATTGCCTGCACGTGTCTTTCTCACTCCGGATGCTGGAGGAGGGACCGTGTCGAGACCTCCCCGTTTCCAGCTCCCAGACAGGGCCCAGCACTGATTAGGGTCAAAAAAATTACTGTGGCATAAACCGCTGAATAAACAGAGGTGACAAGATGATTTACTTCAGTGTATCTTGACGTTCGAAATGTTTATTTAGCTTGAACACACTTAGTTTTATTAAGAAATACCTTAAAAATAGGAGCCTTTAGTCTTCACTGTTTGAAATACTTATTTCAGTTGCTGCTGCTGCAAAAAAAAAAAAAAACCTTGCTTTGGGCTGGTCTTCCCTCTCCCCCTCTTTAAATGGGTTGTTTGTCACCAGAAGGCACCTGTGGAACCTTTTGGAAAAATGTTTGTTCAGTAACAGGAGGGCCACGTATCTGGTTCTGTAGCCATGCCTTTCATTGAGGGCCGTCAGACCCTAGGTGAAATCCGGCTGGGAATTTTCTGGCAAGGTGGAAGCAGGTGTAGCTTCCTGGCCTGAAGCTTCTCAATCAGGGCTTGAGGATGAAGGCAGGGCTGAGGGGACCAAGACTTAAATGGCCACTTAGTGCCTTTCCACCTCTAAACCTCGATGACTTTTAAATTCCAGACTTATTTGCTGCTTTGAATGATTGGCGTTCAGTTCCAGTTGTCTGAAACTCAGGGCCCTCGGTTCTCTTCTCCTGTTCTCTTTAAACTTAACCACGTTCACCTTTTCCAGGGGTCCGTTCACAGTGCGCAGCCGTCACCACCATCCGTGTCCAGGTGTCTTCATCATGCACAACTGAAACTCTGCACCCATGAAACCCCCACTCCTCATTCTGCCCCCGTTCTTCCTGTCTCTGTGAATTCGACTACTCTAGGCACCTTGCACAAGTGGAGTCATACAGGCCTTGTTCTTTTGTGAATAGCTTATTTCACTTAGTGTACTGTCTTAAGGTTCATCCGTGTTGCAGCACGTGTCCGAAATTCCTTCTTTTAAAGGCTGAGTTGTATTGCCTTGTATGGCTACAGCACATCGGGTTTACGCATTCTGCCGAGGGACACTTGAGTGGCTTCCACCTTTTGGCTATTGTGAATAATGCTGCTGTGAACACGAATCTACAGATACTTGTTTGAGTCCCTGCTTTCAATTCTCGGGGAGACATACCCAGAGACGAGTCGCTGGATCATATGCTAGTTCTATTTTTAATATTTTGAAGAATTAAAAAATTAAAATATACTGTTTTCCACAGGGGCTATTTCATTTTACATTCCCACCAACAGCACACAGAGTTCCCATTTCTCCACATCGTCACCAAAACTGGTTGTTTTATGTTTTGTTTTGTTTTTTTTGATAGTAGCCATTCTAATGGGTGTGAGGTGGTGTCTCACTGTGTTTTGATTTGCATTTTCCTAACGATAGTGATGTTGAAAATCTTTTCACATGCTTATTGGCCATTTGTATATTTTTTGGAGAAATGTCTATTCAAATCCTTTGCCTATTGTTATATTGGGTTGTTGTTGATTGCAGTTTTTTTTAAAAATATATATTCTGCATATAAACCCCTTATCAGAAATATGATTTGCAAATATTTTCTTTCCCATTCTGTGGGTTGCCTTTTTACTCGGTTGATGGTGTCCTTTGATGTACAGAAGTTTTAAATTTTGATATATTTTTTCTTTTGTTGCCAATGCTTTTGATGTCATCCAGGAAAGCATTGCCAAATTCAATGTCATAAAGCTTCCCCCCTATGCTTTCTTTTAAGAGTTTTATAGTTTTAGCTCTTACTTTAGGTCTTTGTTCCATTTTGAATTAGTTTTTGTATATTGTGTAAGATAAGGGTCCAACTTTATTCTTTTACATGTGGATATCCATTATTTTCACCATTGGATGGTTTTGGCACTTTTGTCGAAAATCATTTCACCATATTTGTGAACATTTATTTCTGGGTGTTTAGTCTATGCCATCAATATGTCTGTCTTAATGTCAGCACCGTAGTGTCTTAATTACTGTAGCTTTGTCATCAGTTTTGAAATCAGGAAGTATGAGACCTCCAACTTTATTTTTCTTTTTCAAGATTATTTTGTCTATTCAGGGTCCCTTGAGATTTCATATGAATTTTAGATGGCTTTCCTATTTCTGAAGGGATGCCATTGGGATTTTGGTAGGGATCACATTGAATCTGTAGGTTGCGTTGTATGTTATTGACATCTTAACAATATGAAGTCTTCCGACCTATGAGCACCTGATGTCTTTCCATTAACTGTGTCTTCTTTAATCTCTTTCAGCTAATGTTTCGTAGTTTTCAACATACAGATCTTTCACCTCCTTGGTTAAGTTTATTCCTGAGTATTTTATTCTTTTTGATGCAGTTGCAAATGGGATTGTTTTCTTAAAACCCTTTTTGGATTGTTTATTGCTAGCGTGTAGTAATGCAGCTGGTTGTTCTGTGCATTGTTTGTGTATCCTATACTTTTGCTAAATTCGTTTAATTTGTTCTAACATCTGTATTGCTTTTAAAAATTGGTCTTTAAAGGCTTGTTTACAACGGCCACACGATCTCCAAAATATTGTGTGGTTTAAAATAAAGTCACTGAGAGCACTTGGTAACAGGGAAGACGTAAGGACTCAAGTATATGGCAACGATCCTTTTCTTTCTTTCTTTTTTTTTTTGAGGAATGTTTAATACAAAAGCTCTGTCATGTGTAATATGTCTTGGTGGTTGTGATACAGAGGTAGAAATTACGGGCTTCAGCAAAAATAAATCTGAGGTCAGACTCTTACTTCTCCACTTACCAACCGTTTAGTTATTTAACTCACCGAGCTCCAATTTCTTCACCTGCCCGAACAGTGCCCATTTTGTGAGGCTGTTGCAAAGGCTAGAAACAGGGCGTGAGGGAGCCTGCCTCAGACTCTCAGCAGCTGACACCTGTGGCGTCGTTAATGGCTGCCTGACTTGCCCAGGTGAGGAGCTGCTTGGCCAGGTCCCCTGCTTTTGAACCTGGCTGCCAGAGTAATCCCAGTACTTAGATCCTCAGAACCTCAGAGGAGTCAACCAGGTCAGGTTTCCTGCCTGCTCTGTCTTTCCATCGATCTTAACTGGGACCCCGTTCGATTTGGTTCCAGGTTTTGAGCGGTGGGCAGAGCACATGAAGGGATGGGACAGACTTAGGAGGTGGGGAGGAGCTCCCGGCCTCCCAGCACCATCTTTTTATTTAATGAAAACTGTACTTGTGCACGACCAGTCACAAAGTGCCAGAGGCTCATGATAGGGCCAGCATTGCTGTCCCCAGTGCGACTCCAGTAGCCACTGCTTTTATTACCATGATGTCTCTAAGTAATGACCTTACGTTGCTATCCTTTGACTTCTCAGTTTTAAATATTACCTGTTAATTCTCACAATGAAAAATGAAGATTCAGAGATTTAGCCTCTCCACCCCTATACACATGTTCTTTCTTCTACCCTTTTAATATTGTCTTAGTACGGTTTTTGGTTAAATATTCATTGTACAACTTACTGTGTGTGTGTGTTTGTGTGTGTGTGTCTGTGGCCTGGACTGGCTGACCTCCCGGTCGGCGTGCCTTCATCATCCCGAGATCGCCCTTCATCGTCTTCTCCCTTTGCCTCTCTTCTGCCTGGACGCCCCCGGTTCTGGGATCCCACGCCTTCTTTTTTTCTCGGTTTACTTCCTCATTTTGGTAGAACGCACCTTCCAGGAGCTTTTTGAAACAGAATGCACTGGAGATCAACGTTTGGTAATGTTGCAGGTCAGAAAAAAGCCTTCATTTTGTCCTCGGTCTTAGCTAACAGTTTGTCTGGGTGTAGAACTGCGTTGCTCATCATTTTCCTCATCGTTTGAAAGGCATTTATTACTCCATTTTCTTTTAGTTTCCAGGGCTGCTGCTCAAACTTCCACTGTTGTTTGGCTACCTCGTCCTTTGCATATGACCTGGCTAATGGGCCTCGGGTGTGGGGTTTTTTTTTCATTAATTATTCTGGGCACTCAGGCATATCCAGGCGTGTTGGGGAGCAAACCTTTTCTTTGGAAGGTATCTCGGAGGAAGTGGTCCTCGGGCCGACTGACCAAGGGTGAGTTGAATTGGAGTTGACTTGGACAGAGGGGCAGAAAGGGGGTCTCAGGTGGATGGCATGGAATTAGCAAGTGTCAGGAGGCTTTAAGCAGCCTGGAGGGTGGGTGCACAGTCCCTGGGGGTGGGTGCACGGTCCCTGGAGGTGGGTGGTGGTAGTGGCTGCAGTCCGAAGTGAGGTCAGAGCACCAACAGGGCCTGGCCTGGAGGGGGCGCTGTAGCCTCAAGTTCTGAATGCATGCTCCGTCCATGGTTACCAGCTTGACCCTCTGTGGGGGTCACTGGGGACCCTCTCATGGCCACCTTGGGCACGTGTGTTCTGCCAGGCTGTGACTTCCGGAGGGAGTCTCATGAAGTCTCTCCGGCGGCAGGTGCCCTGATTTTGGGGAGGAAAAACGCAGAAACCTCTCGGCTGTCCCTTTCAGCCTAAAGTCACAGGCGCTCTGCAGTGGTAGCAGCGGAAACAAGCGTTTAAAGATGATCAGGACGGAATGTTCCTGTTTCTAAAACATTTCCCAGGAAAAACAAATGTTTGAAAGTTAAACATTTTGGCTATTAGGATGGAACAGAAGAAAAATTGCATTTGCCTTTTAAATATGGGCACCAGTGCTGAGTTGTGAATCCAGAACCCTCCTGCGCAGGGCCCATGTGGGCCGGGGGAGGCCGGGGGAGGCCGGGGGAGGCTGGGGGAGGCTGGGCGCCGGGCCGGCCTGCCGCTCAGCGGGCGGCGGCCACTCCAGGATGTAGCTGTCCCGCAGGGGGTCTTGACACCCAGCTCTCGGCAGGGGAGCTGGAGTCCAGGTGCTTCTGCGTGGCCCCAGGCGGGTGACCTGGCCTTCTTGGCCTCTCTTGTCCTCCATGCCCCAGCCAGCATTTCTGGCCTGGAGCAGAACAAGCCTTCTGTGCTCCTGACAGCCCATGATAATGGCGAACGTCCGGCTTGCATTATCAGTCCTTTACTTTTCTGTATTCTGAGGCTTTGACGTCTTGGGGCCAGGCCGACCGTCAAGGGGCTGCGCCTCCCAGGGTTAATCAATTCTAGAGGACAGGACTCGCCTTTGACTGGGTTGTCGCATGCAGACCAATGAATCCGGACCTCCCACCCCCAGCCACCTCCTGTCTGGGGCTCCATGCCCCTGCCCCAATCACCCCAGGGCCAGGTAGCAGACAGCTAGGGGCAGCCCCCGCGCCCCTCCCCCAGCCCGCCCTGTCTCCTGCCCGTGGAGACCTCGGCAAAGGCTCTTGCTGCGTTTTCCCATCATGCCTTTCTCACCAGCCTGCCGCCGCCCACGTGGCCCCGCGTGGCTCCTGCTTCTGGGGCTCTGTGAGTACAGACTTCCTCCTCGTGCGTTTCCGTGTCTGCAGTGTAAGGTCAACATGGGCTTTCCTCGACTTCCCCAGTGAGAGCATTGTAAGAACCCTGTGGAGAACCCCAACGTTCTTGTCTTCCCGATGAGGACGCTGAGGCTCAGAGGAGTGAGGGTTCTGCTTTAGGCCAGACGGCAGGGGGGAGGCAGAGGTGGGGTGTGGGCCCTAGGCTCCAGGTGCACCCCCCTAGCCACTCTGCGCACGGCCTCTCCTCCGTGTTGTGGGGCGAACGGCCCTTGCTCCCCTGGGGTATCTAGGAGCATCCAATGCGAATCGCTTATCGCAGAGCCTGGCACGGGGACATGCTCACCGCAGGGCAGCGAACACCAGATTCCGCAGGCGCAGCCCGGGCCCTGTGACCCCGTGACCCCGCCTTGGCCATCGACCGGCAGTGTCCCCGCACGTCTCCTGCCTGTTCAGGCGGCACACAGATCCCCTTTGCCGGCACCGCGGGCCCGTGTCCCCCGCGCGTGCGGGGCCGTGTGACTCCTTCGCCGTCGTTTGCGCGCCCGGCCTGCGTCGGAGGCTCAGAGCCGAGCGGCGGAGCGCGCACGCGTTTAAACACAGACCTGCCAGAGACGCCGTAAAAACGCGATCAGAGATCGTTACGCCGACTCTTCATTCCTCCCCCTCCGCGGTGTCCTGCGCAGCGGGAACGGGCAGGAGGAGCGTAAGTGGGCATTTTCTTGATTGTCACCGCGTTTAGAGAACGCTGTAACTCCGCCGGGCTCCGCACGCCGCCCCGGAATGGCCTGCAGCATGGAGACGCTTGTGCGTATCTTGTTGAATTTAACTGATTATGCAGAGTGGAGGCGGCACTTTCTGTGAAGAGGGATGGGTGAGTGCTGGCGATAAAGAATCGCAACCTTTTGGAGGGAGATTAATCTGGGAAGCACGAGTAGCAGGGATTTCCGCTGGCGTCCTTGTCCGGGCCCCGAACACCGTGTATACTTGCTGTCTGCCATATGGGATCTATATGAGGATGCACGTCTCTTTGGATCTACGTGGCAAATGAAAAGTTAAAACAATAGGCCATCATCTAGTGCTCTGCTGATTTACGCTCACTGGTCTTGTCACCACCAAGAAATCCATGGTTGGCAAATGCCAGGATCTCCAATAATTGGGCTGACAAGGAACGGAGCATTCTGGGAAGCCGGCCTGGACAGCTTGCAGAATACAGACGCATAGCGATGGCCACCCGTTCCGAAAAGCGGGGAGAGGTCGTGCTGGCTTCTGTGGGGACTTGGTGTTTCTTGGAGGTTGGGAGTTCAGCATCCTGGCCCACCCAGCAAGGCTCCCCTGGCCCAGGACCTAACCAGTCCCTCAAGTTGCTATTCCCGAATGTCCTCAGATCTCTCTAGTCCCCAGCTCGTTGGGCATGTCCTCCCAGAGGCTAGCATGGCCGCCGTTGGGCACTCCCAAGGTGAGAGGCCAAGGTCAAGGCCCGCTCTCTACTGTCTTGCTGCGTGACCTCGGGCAAGTCCCTTCCCCTCTCTGAGCTCCAGTTCCCTCCTCTTTCCAGGGAGTGGTGTGGACTGGAACCTCTGCGTGTCACTTTTGGTATGGACCTCATGACTGGGTCTTGGTCATCAGTGTCCTCGATGGTGCCTCATACAGGGTCTGGAACACAGCTCATGCTCCGCTGGGGCTTGTGGACAGCTGACCAGTGTGTGTGTGTGCGCACGCACACGCATGTGTGTGTTGTGTTGGGGGGTGGGGTGTTTACAGCAGGGCCCAGCTTTGGGGAGGAACGTGAGATTCTGGCTGGGTGGGATTTTGGGATAGGCTGGCTGGATCTGTGCCTTTGTCGTGGGTAAGAAAAGGTACTGGGACCCCTCCGTCCCCTCTTGGAGACCCACCAAGCAGGCACAGCCACCCCGACACCTGAGCTGCCGTCTCCTGTGCCCAGGCTGGGGGTGCTTCAGGTCAGCTGTCTTTCTTCTGGTCCATGGAGGGACAGCACTTTCTCATCTCCAGGGTTGACACTACCTAATCTGCCTTCACCCCAGCCTTAAGAACACCCCCTCTCCTGGGATTCGGGCACTTCCAGCCCCTTGTCAGGGCAGGCTCTCCTATCTGGGTACTGGGGAGGCTCCCCTGGGGCCAGCCCTCTTCACTGCTGGGAAAGACAGCAGCAAGAAGGGGCCAAGGGGACATTGGTTTCCTCCGTGTGCAGGCATTAGGAAGGACAACTTGTATTCATCTCATTTTATTACCCACAAAGTCCCTGCAAATCAGTCGGGTATTGAGGTCCCCAAACCCTCCCCTTGTTTACTACTCGAATGCAGGAGGGGAGGGTGAAGCTGAGTAAGAAAGCCTGTGATGACTAGGAGTTGGGTATTTTATCCATGGTCAGGATGGTAAGAGCTGCAGGATGATGTGAGCATCTGAAGGCTAATCCAGCCTTAGGCCGTAACAACAGAGGTAGCAGCCCTAGAACAGAGGAGGGGACTTCTTCACCCCATGTTAGTATAGTCAAGCCATACCAGAGCCTTAGTTCTGACTCCTCTACTCCCACCTGCAAGAGAGCAAGTCCAACTGGAGGAGATTCAGAGATGGACAGTCAGGGTTATGGGTGAGGGAGGCAGGTCTGGAAAATGTGCCCTGCCAGGAAGGCTAGAGGAAAAGTTTAGAGGAGAGGGCGGGGTCCAGGGAGACAGAGGCCAGTTGGTATAAAGGAGACAGCCAGAGCTATCTCAGGATGGATGGATAGATTTATAAATACATTTATCTCTGTCTCTCTATCCATTTATCCATCCACCCACCCATTCATCCTCCATCGACTCACCCATCCATCTTCCATCCACCCACTCATCCATCCACCTACCCATCCATCTATCCACTTATTCATCATCCATCCATCCTCCAATCCATTCATCTATCCATTCATCCACCCACCCACCCACCCACCCATTCACCTAACCACCCATCCATCCATCCATCATCCATCCATCCATCCATCCATCATCCATCCATCCATCCATCCATTCATCCATCTATCCATCTATCCACTCACTCATCCATCCACTCATCTACTTACTCACCCGTCTACTCACCCACCCATCCATCCACCCATCCACCCACCCACCCACCATAATACAGAGTAGCATGATGGCTTGGAATGCCTCTTCAGGATGAGTTTCATGAGGCCAAGCCACAAAGACTATCAAATGTCCATCGTGCTCTGTGGTTTGATTTGTGTGACCTTAGGCAAATTCTCTGAGCCTCAATTTCCAGATGTGAAATGGGAACAGTGATACTTAGGTGTCTGAAAGTTGTGCACAGCTGGCGAGTTACCAAGTCCAGTGGCCGTCCAGACAGATGTTTGTGGCGGGACCTCCGGCTCAGAAGGGCGTGGTGCTGGATGGTTTCCGTGTTCACAAACAGACTGGTCTCTTGCCTCTGAGCCACGTGGCCTCTGCCTTTCTGAGAGAGACCAGACAATAACTGAGGGTGTCTGCTAATGTGCTGTGGTTCCTGCCCCCCGCCAGCCTCACGTATAGGAGACTGTCCCCCCATGCCTCCTTCTCTGCAGGGAAGAACCTCATTTACCCTCCTCTGGTCTGAGGTGGGGGGGATAGGAGAGAGCTGACAGCTTCCTGCTCACCCCCTAACTCCTGGTACGCAAGAGCTGCGGAGATAAATGAATCTGTGCAGTTGGAGTAATTTGCTAATTAGCTTTAGTAACACTGTCAGTCCGAGACATGACATAAATACCTCAGTGTGGCTCAGGCTCCCCCAGCCGGGGTGGCGCTCGGAGGGGGATGGTGCGTGAAGGAGAAACGGGGAGAGTCAAGGCCTAAGGCAGTCAGCAGCGGACAAGGGCTTGATGAGGGCCCCACCTGGGTCTGGCGGCCTTGGGGTCTGAGCTGCCGACCCAGAGGTGTGGGGTCAGCTGGACCAACGTCCAGCGTCACCTCCCTGCCCTCCTGCTGGGGGATCCGGGCAGGTTCCTGACCTCAGCCTGCTTTCCCAGCTACAGGGCAACAATAACAGCCCACCGTGGGAGGGTCCGTGGGGATTGGAGGGTCCAGCCTTTTACCCAGGGCGGCTTGCCCGGGGATGGGGTTCAGGACATGGCCGTCTTCTCCCTCTCTCTCTTCTCTGTGACGCTTCTCCAGCTGCTCCGGCCCCGGCAGACCTCCTCCCTCCCCACGGGCAGCATCGCCGTAGATGGGTTCTCTGCGCCGTGTCACCCCGTGGTGCCATCGGGGGGCTTCATTTGCTCGACCTGCTGGGACCGGCTGGGGACGGAGATGGGTGAAGCTAACACTCTATTCCCGTGCTGCTGGGGTCACCGTGCTGGGGTACAGGCAGACTGCTCGGCACCCCGGGCCAGGCCCAGTGGGGTGGGGTACGATGAGGATAGGAGCGGGGTGAGGCAGGGAGGCAGATGGCGCTGGGGGAGCTGGTCCCCACCCCCCACCCCCCGCTTGGAAGCGCCGAGGGGCGGGGGCCACGTCTGCTCCCCTCATGTCTCCAGGGACTGCGTGGAGTAGACTGGGTGTGAGCAGCAGGGACGGATGGGGGTGGGGGCACACTGATGTCGGCACCTCGTCTTAGGGAGACATGGGTACTCAGCATCCGACTGGGCCAGGATCGCGAGATCTTAAAATGGATTGATTTTTAGAAAACAAAAAGAATGGCATTTTGTTGAGAATCTCTCCAATTTTTTATGTTGGCAACAAATTCCAGTTTCCAAAAACCGAAAAGTTTTGCCAAACCGAATGTGCGCGTGGGCAGGTCTGGCCTGAGGGCTTCCGGTTTCCTCCCGGGAGGCCGACAGTTTCCTCGACCATCGAAAGCGCCTGTACGTTTCCCTTCACTTTCCCATGTGGTCCCGTAATGGTCTCACCAGGTGGGTGTCCTCCTTACCGTCGCATGGGTAGGGAAACTGAGGCCCAGGGAGGTGAAGCCACACAGCTGCTTAGCGGCAGAGCTGGGTGTGGGACCCAGGCTGTCGGCGCCTACGGCTGATGCCTGTCATCGTCCCACGGCCTCCCAGGGCTGATGCACGTGGAAGAACAGAGGACGCTTTTGTGTTTTGTTTTGTTTTTTCTCTCAGACCTGTAAAGACGTCTCTGTGGCTGAGGCGGTGATGGTTTTGCCGAAAGCTGCCTCACTCTTGGGCTCCCCCACTTCCGTGTGGCCGGGCAAGGGATCAGGTGGCCATCCCGTGGCCATTTGCCATAGAGCAGGTGGCCAGACAGAACGTGCAGGTCCCAAGCGTGGGGGCAGGGGCGGGGGCGGGCGGAGAAGTCTTAGCTGGGCTGGGCTGTTCCGTTTCGTTGCAGTGAGGAGACGGACGGTGAGAGGTGTAGGTACTGTGCGTGGAACGTCACTGCATGGCGCGGCCGTAAGTCTCACGGAGCCCCGTCCTGGGGTGTCCACGGGGCTGGGGAAGCACCCGTCTTCCTGAAGGCTTGCTGGGCGCTGGGTCCGACTGCACGGCCGTGGCGTCCGATCCGCCGGTGAGGGCCTCGGGCCCCGGGAAGGCAGACAGCCCTCGGGGCCGGGAGCAGAGGCTGCTCTGGCGTTGAGTTGCTGACGGAAGCTCAGGCAACGGATGACACCGTTTCCCGTCAGCCCTTGTGTCCCCTGGGAACGGAGAAGAGACATGGTGAGGTGCAGATCTCGACCAGCTCAGCGGCCTCTCGCTCCCCCGTCTCTGCGTGCCCAGGAGTTGGGGGCCGAGGTCCCCTGGGAAGATCCCCCCTCGCGTCACCCCCCAGCTTCCTGAGCTGCGGTTCCCCCATCTGCACCATGGAGCTAGATGATCGGTGCTGGCTCCGTGGCTGGCACATAGTAGGGCTCATATGTGCACCCTCTAGGGACCCCCGGGATCCTTCTGATTAGCCACAAATCAGGACGAGAGAAGTGAGCTTCTTGCTGAAGCAGACACAGAGTTTAGTGTCCCTGGGACTGGCTCTTCAAAAAACAAGAGTTTAAGTTATTTAGAAGTTTCGTTCACTGGTCATGGTTATGTCTCTGGCTGTGGAATGGCACCGTTCTCCTGCCTGGACGCCCATCTCCCCAAGACCCCACTGCCCTGGCACCTTTACACGCCCTTTGGTGCTTGCCTGACCCAGGGCACCCCCGCTGGGAGGGCCCAGGAGAAAGCCTTGGGCCCCTGGGTTCACCTTCAATACTTCATTTTTTAATCTAAAACAAATACCATCACAACTCTTTCTCCAGGCCTGGGAGCCCAGCAGCTGAGGCTGGTGGGTGGTGAGGAGTCCAGGGCCCAAGCCTCAGGTCGGGCTGGCTCCCAGGGCGCAGTGGGGGTGGGGGCAGGGGTGGGTGGCGGTTTCCTGGGGCTGAGGGGCTGTGGTAGCCTCGGGCGGCTGTCCTGGATCCCAGCCCACAGGCAGATCGCCTGGGAGGCGGTGCACACACCTGCTTAGGGCATCGGCAAGGCAGGGCCCCAGGGAAAGTGAGAAGTATTGCGTGGAATCGCTGCCCGGGACGGCAGAGAGCAAGTCCGAGCGACGCCGTTGCCAGTTCGGCGCATGGCACGCACAGATGGCCATGTTCCGACCACACGCGGACTTAGTTCTGACCTGCAACACCAGAATTTTTCCCGAGCACAGAGCCTAAGATCCCTGAAGCTTTGACCCGGGCCCTGCAAAGACCTTGCCATTCCTGTTGGGAGGTGGAGGCTACCGATCCCCAGGTAGAGGGGGCGTGGGACAGTGAGCTGGGGAAGCGGAGGTATGGAGGGCCAGGGTCTCCTGAAGATGAGGGCAGTCACGCTGCATCTCAGAGGCCTGGAGGACCCCCCCCCCCCCGCACAATCCCTGCTAGTCTGGGGGCAGGTGGCCTGTCGCTCAGCGGAGTCCTGGGCCACAGGGATGGAGCCTGGGCCGCTGCCGCCTCTGATGTGAGGGCACAGGCTGGGGGACAGGCAGCCGGGGCGGCTCTGCCGGGGAGGCTGGCGGCTCTCCCCTGCCCCTCCCTCCGCCACGCCGTGGCTCCAGGGGGCGTGCGGCGGGCGGTGCACCGTGTCTGTGCCACCCGCAGGCAGCCTGCCCTACGAGTACAAGATCGTAATCGCCGGCAACCACGAGCTGACCTTCGACCAGGAGTTCATGGCTGACCTCATCAAGCAGGACTTCTACTACTTCCCGTCCGTGTCGAAGCTGAAGCCTGAGAACTACGAGAACGTGCAGTCGCTGCTGACCAACTGCATCTACCTGCAGGACTCCGAGGTCACCGTGCGCGGCTTCCGGATCTACGGCTCCCCGTGGTGAGTGTGCCACGCCGTCTGAGCGCGGGGGTGAGGCGTGCTGGGCGGGGAGGGAGGAGCTGCGGCTGAGCGTGCAGAAGGAGGGGGCGTGGGCGTCAGCCAGTCGTTTAAAACACAAGAACACATCGAGTCCTTTCTCTCTGTTGGGGACACAGAGGGTCACCTGGCTGGGTGGTGATCAAAGTGAGAATGGGTCATGGCTGTTCTCTGTGATGGGCAGTGTGTCCACAGGAGCCCCGGCGATGGTGGTGGTGATGGTGATGATGGTGGCGATGGTGATGATGGTGATGGTGATGGTGGTGATGAAGGTGGTGATGATGGTAATGAAGGTGATGGTGATGATAATGGTGATGGTGGTGGTGATGGTGTGATGATGATGATGATGATGGTGATGATGGTAATGATGGTGAAGATGATGATGGTGATGATGGTGATGAAGGTGGTGATGGTGATGATGATGATGATGATGGTGATGAAGGTGATGTTGGTGGTGATGAAGGTGGTGATGGTGTAGATGGTGATGGTGATGGTGATGATGATGATGATGGTGATGGTGATGATGATAATGATGATGGTGATAATTAAGATGATAGTAATGATGGTGTTGGCAGCAAATCATTCCTGAACAAATACAGTAAGCTGGGCCCTGGTCTAAAGTCTCCATAACCATTGTTTCTAATTCTTACTCAGGCCTGTGAGGACTGATTTATTGTCCTCATTTTCTAGATGGACAGACTGTCTGGCCTTTAGAGGCCCAGCCGGCAATAGCTGCAGAGTGCCAAGTGCTGGCAGGGTGAGGATGCCATACACAGCAGAGAGAGACCACATGGCTTTGGAACAAACTGCCTGGGCTGAAATCTTGGCCTCACCTCTTACGGGCTGTGTGACCCTGGGCTGTGCGTCTCTGTGCCTCAGTTTTCTCCCCTACAGAATGGGAGTGACACTGTGTCTGCCCCAGAGCATGGTGGCAAAGGTGTCGGGAGGGTTCAGCCGAGCCCGGTGCCTGCGCCAAGCTCTCTATGAGCAGAGGCATCGTTCTTATTACTTGCCCCAGACCCCATCCTCCAACGTGGCCTTGCCCGGAGCCCGGGGTAGTGGGGGATGGGAGCCCACGGGGGTCACTCAATGTCCCACCCACTCTCCCCGCAGAGCAGCTCTGTGTACCCCACGGCTGAGCTCCAAGGAACTGGTGATGGTGTGATGATGGTGATGGTGATTGTGGTGGTGATGGTGACGATGGTGATGGTGGTGATGACGATGGTGACGGTGGTGATGATGACAGTGATGACGATGATGATGATGGTGATGGTGACGATGGTGATGATGGTGATGGTGATGGTGATGGTGAAGGTGAAGGTGATGGTGGTGATGACGATGATGGTGATGGTGATGCTCTTGTGTGAACAAAGGGCCAGGGTTCGGGGCCAGCCCTGGGGTCCCCTCTGCCAGCCAGAGGTCCAGTGCTGGGGCTGCTGAGGCCTGAGTGAGGCCGGCTGTTGGTCTTGCTGTTGTCCAGCTGCTCCATGCTCAAGGCACCAGTGGTCCCTACTTTTGCCTCTCGTGGCTTCTAGCTTGGGCAGCTCTGAACTGTTTAGTTCCAAGTCCTCCCGGGGACCGGAGTTTGAGGAATGCGGTCCCAGCTGGGCGCACACCCACAGCACATGCCATGCTGGGCTCAGCCCCAGGCTTCAGGAGTGGGAGGGGCTGCAGGACAGAGAAGGGGCCTGAGAAGGGACTTGGGAAGGGCCTGGTGAGATCCTGGAGGGCTCCCTTTTGGAGGGGGTATTTGAGCTGAGGTGGAGGAGGCATTTCTGAGGACGTTATGCCAGACTCTTCTTGGGCCCGATGTCCTTTAATAGCCCTTAATGCCGAAAGCCAGAGGCGCCTCATCGGCACTGCACGAAGTGGGCCGTGAGCTGGCTTTCCCCGTAGCGCCCCAGCCCTGGTTCTCCGGGTGGTGGGAGGGGAGGCCTGCGCCCCTTTGCTGGGCAAGTTTTACTAAACGGTCCACTTCGTGAGCCCATCACTTCCATCTGCTTCCGTGACAATAAATTTATCCCGTTCCTGCGGCTGCTCCACCCTCCGGGACCGTGGGCCTGGGAAGGAAGGACCCTGCCACCAGGCCCCGGAAGTCACAGCAACAGCAGAGACTGGGCAGTTAGGCAGTGGGGGACGGGGCACCCCACTTCTTAGCTGTGTGACTTCGGGCAAGTGCCTTAGCCTCTCTGGTCCTTCTGTGAGAGCCGCACGGGCCCATCCGGAGGAAGGCCAGGCCCAGAGTGCGGCTGGGAGGTTGGTCGTGGCTTTCGCTGGGGAGACATTGGGGTGGAAGCCGAAGGCGGGATGTAGCTCTATTCCTGCTGATACCTCAACCCTCTAGGCAGGGGGAGGCCTCCAGGTACCCCACTTCACAGAAGGTCAAGTGGAGGCCCAGGCGAGGGTGCGGCTTGCCCAGAGCCAGCCAGTGAGTGGCTCTGCAGGCTCTTAGTCTGCTCCAGGCTGGAGTTATTTAGTGTCCTTTGATGAACACCTGCCATGCCCCAGGTGCCAAAGAGGGTTTATATCCCGATGGGGATGGACGCCAACCACGGATTCCTTGATTCTGTGAGAGCCGGGGGAGCTGGGGTCAGGGGAGCCACCCATGGGAGAGCCCGAGGCTGAGGACAGACACACAGCAGCCACAGGAGGCCAGGGAGTGTGTGACAGGTCGAGGGGACAGCTCAAGCCAAGGCCAGGAGCCTTGAAGGGCTGTGGTCATTCTGGGAGCTGAGCGTGGCTTCCAGGTGTGTCTCAGTGGGAGAGTCGAAGCCGCAGGCTGGGCCACCAGGCTGGGCTGGCTCTTGCTGTGGTGGTGGCTGTCACCCTGGGCATGTCGGCGGAGACACACTGTGGTTGGGCCCCGTGTCCCCCCAGCCCCTTCCCCCTCAGAGGGCCACAGTTCCTTTGCCTGTGGCCGAGGGTCCCTCTGCCAGCAGAGGGAGGCAGGGACACGCTGAGTGAAGGTCCTTTTGGTGCTGGGAGGGCGGCAGTGTGACCAGCTGCCCTGAATACTGAGCACTCACCACAGCGAGCCGGGGAGGAGAGACCAAAGCAGACTCCTGGGTACCACGGCTGGCTCTCCTCCTAGGTGCTGCCACCAAGACACACTCCACCTCAGGGACGGGTCAGATCTGAGTGGCGTCGACTTCTTGTTAGTCCGCTTGCTTCGAGGCCCACAGTGGTCATCGCGTGCCAGCCCCTCTCAAGGCTCTGGAGCCCCTGAAATCAGGCCTGTCTCTGCCACCCAGGAGCTCAGGATGGGGCCATTAACCACCAACGCCCCGTGCGTGCCAAGCCTTCGCCCAGGCCCGGCCCCGTGGGTGCCAGGCTGTCCTCATTCCGTTTTGGCCCCGCTGTGACCGGCCATTACCATCCCTGCCCTGCAGGAGTGGGCGAGGCAGAGAGAGAAAAATTTTTAACATGCAATAATATCAGGGACATACTTATACTAAAAATGTTATTCGTTGTTTATTTGAAGTTCAAGTTTAATGGGGCGCGCTGTGCTTCATCTGGCCGCCGTAACCCAGAGACAGTTCGATTCTGCCTGGTTTTCGAACTTTATAAAAACGGACTCATGCAGGATGTGTTGTATCATATCTGCTTTTTATGCTCGATATTATATTTTTAAGATTCTTCCATCATCATGTGCAGTTAAAATTGGTTCTTTTCTCACTACTATGTAGGATTTCGTTGTGTGACTATACCACAGTTTATTTACCCATTCTACCCAAATCCAGCCACCCTCGCTTGGGGGCTATTGCTTTGAACGTTCCTGTATGTGTCTGGCTGTTTCTTATTGGTTCATAGAGATTCTTTATATTTTCTAAATAGGACCCCTTTGTCAGATGTAGGGTGACAAACAGCTTTCCCTCCTCTGCGACGCGTCTTTCTCTCTCGTAGCGGTGACTTCAGATGGCCAGGCTGTCTTAATTTTGCCGCAGTCAAATGCATAAGTGTGTTTCTTTGTGGTAAGTGATTTTCACTTCCTGTTTAAGAAGCCTTCCCTCCCCCGAAGTCATGACGATAGTTCTGCTTCATCTTCCAGAACTTTGCATTTCATGCTCAGGTGCTGGGCCCGCCAGCCATGCCTGTGTTGCTGGTGTGAGGTGGGGTCCCGTTTTGTGCTTTTGCACATGGACCCCCACTGTGCAGACGTCTACCCTTCCTGGCTGCCCCGCCCCCTTCTCCTTACAGGCGGCGTCTCTGTCTGCCTCTCTCCTGCCACTTGGCTCCGGGACCGCTCTGTCGAAGTTGCTCTGACCATCGATTTCTTTCAAGTCTCTTTTTCCCTGCGAAACATTTGAAGCTCCATGAGAGCAAGGACCCGAATCTCTTTTGTGGGCTTCACTCCAGTGCCGAGGATGGTGTCTGGCCCATTATAATGAAGAGCTGTTGAATGAATGAATGGACGAATGGACAGAGGGACAGAAGTCAGGCCGTGGGGACTCGGGCTGAAATTCAGGCCTGGCCTGGTCTCCCTGTGTCTGACTCTGCCCCGGCCTGTTCCCCGCCTCCTGCCCACTGCTTGCTTCCTCCTCCTCAGCGCTCATCTCTGTAGAGAAGGGCCCGCCTGTCACCTCCAGGCTGGGGACCAGACCCGCACCCCCGGATTCCATTTCCTGCCTCCCCAGCAGAGGCCCATCACCTCGTCTCCCCATCCGGTCTGGCAGGGAAAGGACACAAGTCTCTCCAGGCCCATGTGTCTGTGCTGCCACCCGCCCAGGGCGCTGTGACTTTCAGGGCCAGGGAAGCCATTTCTGGTCCCCTCAGGTTCAGGCTCGGCTCTGAGCCCTCCCCGGGAGCAGCTTGGAGGAAGGGGGCGGGAACCAATCGCAAGAGGAGGAACTCAGCTGTTACAAAATCCTGAGTGTTAAAAAAAATTCCGTATACGTACCGTATTCATTTATGGGTTTTGGATGCATTTTTTTTTTTTGTTCTCATTTAACTGAAAACGGCCTTGATTTAAAAAAAAAAAAAAAAAAAAGAGGGAGGGAGCGAAATTGGCACGCAGCTAGTCCATCTGGTCTAATTACTTCTGGTATTTTGAAAGAAGGAATCTAAACCTGCTGAGACATTAAACTTTGAGAAGTGGCTGCTGGGCCCTTGTTGGGTGTCTGGGTGCCAATCCCGGTTCTCGACTCGGCTGCCCCCCGGCGGGGTGGGGTCTTGGGGCCAGGCAGGGGTGTCGGGTGCCCTGCCCCCCTCTCTCAGGCAGCCAGGAGCCCCAGGGACCAGCTCTCTTCTAGCTGCAAGGCCAGACTCCAACACACGACCTCCGGTGGGTCCCAGCTGTGCGACCTTGGGTCAGAACCTTGGCGTTCTGTCACGTGACAGGAGGGATAGCCCCCTTATAAGGTCGTTCTTAGGATTTAAGGAGGTCACGTGTGTAAATTGTTCCACACGCAGTAGACATTCAATACACGGTGGTCCCCCTCTACAGCTTGCTGCCTCCACTCTCCAGAGTGAGGACCGGGGGAGGTCAAGGTCGTTTATGCACAGCCAGTGGAGGTGTGGGGGGCGCTGGGTAGCCCCCGGACCAGGCTGGGGTGGGCTCTAGCATGAGCCTTCGATGTCCTTCCTTCTCCATGTGCACACACTGGCCATGCGGTGGGGTGGGGACAGGAACCCAGCAGCCTGGGGACTTCACACTGGTCCCCTATGGGAGCTCGGGGTGCACAGTGGTCCCAGAGCTGTCCTCACTGCTCCCTGGAAGCTCCGACCTGAGCTGCTTGAATCTTGACGTCTGACCCTTGTCCCCATGGTACAGCTGAGGAGACAGGCCCCCGAGGTGAAGGGCCTTGCTTAAGGTCCCGTCGTGGCTGAGAGCCCAGCTGGGCCAGGACAGGAGGGAGGGGAGCCTGCCCGCCCTGTGCCCAGAGAGGTGCTAAAATGCTGCTTTTCTAACTTCATGAAATATTTAGATATATTTTTAAAAAAACAGAAATGAGGGTGATATACATGGACCCCCAGCTTTCCCTCGCCTCACAGATGCTTCTCACCAGAATGTGATGGGTCCCG
>CM053503.1:1970992-1987638 GCA_028627145.1 Eidolon dupreanum | reverse complement strand
ACATTCTTTTCAAGTGCTTATGGAACACTTGCCAAAATTGTTTGCCTATTGAGTTATAATCCAATGTTCAATATTTCAAAGGATTGGTTGAAGTCATTTAGACTTTAGAATGTATTCTCTCATCACAATGGAATCAACTTTAAAATCAATAATAAAAGGTAACCTAGAAAATCCCAACTGTTTAGAAATTAAACAATACGCTTTAAAAATAAACCACTGGAAAAAGAACAAATCTCAAGGGAAATTATAAAATATTTTGTGCTGAATGATAATAAAAATATGATATACCGAACTTGGATGATGTGGCTAAGTCTGTACCCAGAGGGCAATGTATAGCCATTAATTCATACATAAAAGCTGAAAGGCAATGATCTAACACTCTATCACAAGAAATTACAAAAAGAAAAGGAAATTAAATCCCAATGATGTAGTAAGGAGAAAATAATCGAGGCAACGACAGAAATAAATTTAAAATAAATATATAAGAGAAAAATGACAATACAAATAAAGTTGTTACTAATAAAACTGACTTCAACTGCTTCTGGATAGAATGGAGTAATTCGAAGCGGGCAAACGTTCTCTCTGAAAAAAGCTAGAAAAGTCCAATTAATCACAAAAGAATAAAAAGGCATCAGAGAGCCGAGGAAGCTGGGGGACGGAAATGGCACGGTGGAGAAGGGCCCTCTGAGGCGCACTGAGGCTGCGCAGCCGCATTGTCCCTGGGAACAGCTGAGGATGCGGGGCGTGGACTCGGGCCTGAGAATGGGGCTGGGCCAGGCGCAGGGCCACTGTCGTGGGGTGTCCGCTAGTTGTGAGGCGCTGGAGTGGCGGAACTGGAGACGTGAGGGGGCAGGCTCCCGCAGGGCCTGGTTCCCCTTTCCAGGCCTGTGCTGGGGGCTTCTCAGGGCGGGAGTCTAAAATCTAAGTGGAAAACTTCTGAAAAGCAGAATGCCAGTCCCCACGCTGTGGTGCTGAGGAGACAGAGGCCCACCAGGGAGACAGGCCCTGGGAACACAGAGGCAGAAAACGAAAGCCCTAGAATCAGGGTCAGCTGACGTCAGGGTCCGCAGCTGATCCCGCCCCAGAAGACCCGGCCAGCTCGGGCCCTGCCCGCTGCGGGAGAATCCAGCTCTGGCCTCTGGCAGAGGGCTGTCGCCTGAAGATGGAGGAATACATATGTACTTTTGACAGTGGTGTCAGGCTTAGACCAATACAACTAAAGACGTGAAGGACCACAAATGCACAGCTGGCCACCCCCTCAAAACATCGGCAGTATTAGGAAGCTGTAACACGAAGCTGAAGAACTAAGTCCACTCATCTTCGAGAACAGGGCGCTTCACTCACTCTTCCCGAGTGTCTGCTACCCGAGTCATGGGCGCCCCGAGCTGCTGGCGGGCTGTGCCCTGTGGGCTGCGGCCTCACAGGCCCAGACCGGCCTCTACAGTGCCTCTCCGCTCACAGGACATTGAAAGGCTTTATTTTTAGCCCCAAAAGGGCCAGCGTGGGGAGACGACCCATAAAGATCTCCACTCGCTCTCTGGGCCTCTGCCGGCGTGTGGCTGTGTGGGTCTCTCACTCTGAGAGTTACATACTCGTAAAACTGACCACAACATGATGAAGAGTTTTTAAAATATCTGTCTTATTTCCCAGAGTTGTATGCTCCCAATAGAGGATTTAGAACTAGATGAAAGAATATATTTAATCCTTGACTTTTTAAAAAAGTGTAGTTCGCCCAGGGCCACAGGGTCGTCTGGTTTGCTTATCCACACCCGAAGCCTAGGAGATGCTCGACAGTGTTCTCGGGGCTCAGTTCACATGGGGGTCCCTGTCCCCTAAGTGGGAACGATTGTGTGTAATTAGGAAGTGAGGGGGTGGGCGGTGCAGATGCCCAGGTACGTGAGTCTGACCATCACACAGGACGCTGACGGCCTCCCCAGCAAGGCCAGGTGAGGGGGGGGCCTTGCCTTGCAGCAGGTGAGCACTGAGAATCTGGGGCGCGGGGCGGGGCTGTAACAGACTCCTGCTTCCTTAACGCAGGGCCCGGGGCCTCTGGAGGTTTGCTCACGAGCTGTGCAGCCTGCGTCTGTCTCCAGAGGCCCTGGGACTCCAGAGACGGGACTAAGAATAGCGGTGAGCTAAACGACGCTCTGTGTTTACCGAGGGTGAAGAATGACAATTTCCCAGCAGGAAGGGCCCATTCCAGGGAACTGGATGGTAAAGCTGCCCTCAGGTTCCTGATGGAAGGAACAGCTCAGTGAGTCCAATTACTCAATTAGACCAATCCTGACTTACGTGTCCCTGGGTGTTTTATCGATTTATGTTCCCCATGGGTCACTGGCACCAAGCAATGAAACTTCTGCTTTACCCAAGTTCCCCACATGGCTTAGTCTTATGCCAAGTGTGCAACAGGCACCCTCAAAATGTCTACTGAGAAAGAGTTTGACAGAGGCTGAGAGATTTGCCTGCCTGATATATACTCTCTCCTCTCATGGGAACAGAACTTTGCTTTTTCTGCAGGTAGTAATGTACCCAGCCTAAAATTTTACACACACACGTGCGCGCGTGCACACACACACACACACACACACACACACCACAGTCCTGGTCAATAAAACAAAACTGTTGGGAGAGGCTTCCAAGAAAGCCCTTTAAAAAAAGAAAGCCTTGCCTGGCTCAAGCCTTTGCCCTTTGCTTTTCCTCTTCCTTATGCCAGAAACGTGTGTGTGGTGGCTGGTACTCCAGCAGCTGCTTTGCGCACATGAGGACGAGACTGAAAGAGTACAAAACTAGAAGCAGCCTGGGTCTCTGCAGAGCTGCTACATTGCCCTATACAGACAACTTCTGGACTCCTTGTTGCTAGAGAGAAAAATAGCCACCGCTCGTATTTAAGGCACTGTTTTGTGGGTTTGCTGCTGGTTCAGCAGGTGAAGGAGAGGGGGAGGGGAAGGAAACGTATCTAGACAAGGGATTTAAAGATTCGAGATCACTCTAAAGTTCAAAAACAGTTTTCCTTCCACACTACCAGTTCTTGACTCACTTTTTAAATGAGATGACACATCAAAAATACGCGAAAGTCACAGGGTATGTGGCGCGGTGGCCAGAGCAATGAACTGGGAGGGTGGGGGCGTCCCGGGAGGAAGACGCCACCTTGCAGGACTGTTGTGGGAAATGATGTAACATACGATGCAAAGCATTCAGGCCAGGTTTAGCACGATGTCAGGAAGAATAGTACCCGCCCCCCACCAACGGAAATTACACATTTAAATTGCCACGAAAAGCACGAGTTCATTAAAACCCAAACGCGTTGCCTCTGCCCGGACCGTCGGCTCAGTGCGGCGTCACCGGTTACCTCACATGAATCGGAAACTCTGACATCTCTCGCATTAGAGAGAAAAGCGGGGAGATAGAGTATTAGTCAGCAAACAGAACTTGAATAGTAGACGGAATCTTCCCAACTGCGGTGGTGAAAAATCAAGTGTTCTCAGCAATGACAATGCAGGGACTCGACAGATTTAGTGACCCGTGAGTTACCAGCTAGCTGTAGATTCTATTCTTACAGCTCTCCCTCAAAGAACCTGGGTGGCCAACCACCTCTGCCCCTGCCACAGGCAAGGCGATGGCTGGTGAGAATAAATAATTAGCACTTCTAATTTAGAATACAGGGTATCCAGGCCAACAGCTAAGCGCTGCCTATATTCAAATGAGAATGTATGCACACATAATTGGGCAAGCAGGTGTATATGACTTAGAGCTTCATGCTCCATCCCTCTGGGATAAAACTCTGCAACCATTTCACTATACTAATTGGTATGATGCAGATTTGAGGGATGAGAAGGGCAAAGAACATCTCATATCCACAACCGAAATGACAGAAAGACATTAAGGGGCATTGTTATTAAAATTAATGTCTCTCTCCCAAAACTCTGAGGCTGGATGCAACCTCTGAGCTGCCACGGATTACACCCACCAAGCCCGTACTGCACCCGCCAAGACTGTACTACACCCACCAAGACCATATAACATCCACCAAGCCTGTACAGCACCCACCAAGACTGTACTACACCCACCAAGAGCATATAACACCCACCAAGCCTGTACGGCACCCACCAAGACTGTACTACACCCACCAAGAGCATATAATGCCCACCAAGCCTGTACGGCATTCACCAAGACTGTACTACACCCACCAAGAGCATATAACACCCACCAAGCCTGTACGGCACCCACCAAGACTGTACTAAACCCACCAAGAGCATATAACACCCACCAAGCCTGTACGGCATCCACCAAGACTGTACTACACCCACCAAGCTCATACTGCACCTACCAAGATTGTACTGCACCCACTAAGCCCGTATTATACCCACCAAGCCCGTATTACACCCACCAACCCCATACTACACCCAGCAAGCCTGTATCACACCCAACAGGGGTCTGAGACTGATAATAGACCAATGTGGATTCAAATCCAAGTGCCCGAATGGCTTATCAGCTTAACGACACTAAGCCACTATCTTACCTCCTAAGCTTTTGTCTCCTCATTTGTGAAATGGGATACGGTAATCCGTACCTCACAGGGTTTCTGTGAGGATTAGAAATAACAGACACACAACATTTCCAGGTGCCTGATCATCACAGGGGCTCGATCGACGGTACCCGCAGGGCTGTCATTGCCATCATCAGTACCGCAGCGATGGCTGTCATTACCACCATTGTTGTCATTATTGCTGTTATTACCATTACAGGACTGTTATTACTGTCATTATACTTAAAGACCTCTAGAGGAGTTGATTCCAAAGGCTTCCTTGCCACTGAAGCTCGACATGCCAAACCTTTAACACCCAGATGCCCTGCAGGGCGTTGAACCTGAACTCTTATTTCATTCTGCAGTGTGAGCCCAGGTTGTTCTAGCTCTGATTTCATCGGTCATAGAGTCACCCTGGTTTATAAACAATCTTTGACAGTGAAAATTTACTTTGAAGTTATCAGCTTATGAAGTTCAAACCTAGGCCCCTTGCAGACTGTTCAAAATCACCCCATGTTGTCTATCTTCAAGCTAAATAGTTGGACACAATGGGATATTCCCCAAAGGTTAAACCCAAGAGGTCACTACAAACGAAATCAGTGGATAATGTGCCTAATTGGGTTCACGGCAAATTGGTCAATTTCCATGTTAAAACAACAGAAAACTTTTCTCCCTACACATTGGTCCTGCCCTTTCCTGGTTTCTATTATCCCTTCCCCTGACCACGGGACTACCTCTGGGAGGCGGGGGAGTCTCCAGGAAGCTGGGAGATAGGAGGGGGAGATGGGGAGGGCACGGGGTAGGGGAAGGGAAGGGGGAGAGGCAGGCAGGTTTGGCCATGAAGGAAGCTGCAATTGCAATTGGCTGGGGTGCAGAGAAACAGGGCAGGGGACAGAGAAGGGGGCTGGGGTGAGTTTGGGGCACTGCGACGGACAGGTGTGGGAAGCAGCTTCATGTCTAGGAATGCGGAGGAATTTCTGAAACATCTGCCCCCCCACCCCCCACCCCCGGCTCCCTCAGGTGGCATCCATGCTTCACGGGGGGTTCCTGTCACTCTTCAAATCCATCCCTTCTTTCCACAAGTGCGGCTGGCCCCAACCATGTGCCAAGTACTGGGGATGCATCACTGTCCGAAAGGGACCAAAATGTCCACTGTGGAGCATCGGCTGTATTGGGAGAAGACAAGCATGTGAGCAGGACAAAGGGATGACCAAGGGGCTCGTAGGTGCAGTGTGCCTGGCAGCGGTGACAACGTCGTGAAAGGCAGGGTGAAGGAGAGGAAGGGGGGGCAGGATGTGTTTGCCCTGGGAATGTCGGGGTCACCTCAGAGGAGGAAGAGCAGCTGCACGAAGGCTTAAAGGCGTTGACGGGGACAGCCATGCGGGTGTGAGAAGAAGAGCGTTCCGGGCAGAGGGGACAGCCAGTGTGACAGTGGGGACAGCTGCAAGCCTGACGAGTGGGGGCGGGGAGGCCCGGACCGAGCAGGGCAGGGGGTGGTGGTGACAGCGGAAGTCAGAGAAGAAGCAAGTTGGTCCCGGGGGCCTTCGGGGCCTTTCCAGGACTCCAGCTGAGTCGAGTGAGGTGGGGAGCCATGCGAGGGCGCTGAGCAGGCCTGGTTGCACCTAACCAACTTGGTGGCAGGTCACCGTGGCTTCGGAGTTGAGAATAAGCCGTGGCGGGCAAGGGCAGGAACAGGGAGGGCAGTGGGGAGGCCGCCGGGACGGTGCAGCAAGAGATGACGGGGTGAGACTCTGGGCATCTCCTAGACCCACGGGAAGAAGTAGAGTGACAGGTGGGTGCCTGAGACTGGAGTTTTGGGAGAGTCCTCGGGTGTGAACTAGAGACGTGGACGAGGAAGTCACTGGCTTAGCAATGGCAGATGAGGCCGTAGGACAGAAGAACATGCCGCTGAGCTTATGGACCTGAAGGAGTTCTCAGGTGAGCAGAGGTAAGAATCGGCCCTTGGAGTCGGTGGTCACGGGTCTGTCCCAGCTTTGCTAACATGGCCACTTTCCCTCTCTGAAAAATCAAAGGCAGACTGGTCGATTCTCGGCTTCCTGTGAGCCTAGAAACAGATCATTGAGCACTGTGATCATTTGAGGCCATCATGCAGGAGGTGACTGGTGCCAGGTGACTTGGGGGGCGGGGCAACAGAATCTAGGACCCGGAATCTAGGAGAAGGCGCCCTGAGAGAGCTAGATGAGTAGTACCCATGAGCCACCATTCCGCACGCGGAAATTGCTCTTATCAGAGTTATCAGTGACTAACTACCAGCCACCTGGTCCCCCCACCAGAAATCTAGGAAACGTCCTTGAATCTTTCCTCTTCTTTGTCAGTCGTCCCTCCTTCCTAAGTATTTCTTGCCTCTGCCCTCCCTGCCACGCCCCACGTGCTCACACACCATCCTCCTCCGCATCTTTTATTCTGTCTGGGGAGCGGGGAGGTCTGAACTGTTTGGACAGCCAACCAACCGCACGGAATACCTCTGGAGGTCCTGTGCCCCTAGCCCCACCTGCTCCTCCATCCGTGCACGATGATGCTGCCGCCAGAAGCCTGGATGGAAGATATGTAAAGAGCCTTTTATGGCGCCTGGCATGGGGCAGGCACTAGATAAATAGTAGCTGCTAATATAATTATTCTCTTCTTGGAAATACATTTCATTGCCTTCTTCTAAATTTGTCCACACGGACACTGCTGCGTACTAGCTGAAATGCTTTCCTTAACAATAGCTGAAGATGATGAGCTGGAGGGATCATAATAGGAATTTTAAGCGATCATTTAGATTAATTTCTGAGAAGTCTATGCAGAACCTTTCAAACCGAGTCCTTTCTGGTAGAACCTCGCCAGTTCCCACAAGCACATGCAAATCAGCACCCGGCACTTGCCATTTTTGCTGCCAGATTGGTTTTCACTTTCTGGAGGAGCAGACCTCAGCTCTGTCATCAGAGCATCGTGGGGACCCCCAGGCAGGGAGGAGGCCTGAGCGGCTTCGTTCCCACCCCCACTCTGCCCGACAATGCACAGGGCACGAAGCCAGGTACTCCGTGGATCGGCCAAAAACACATCCATAAATGCTCTGATTTAAAAGTTCAGGTATCAAAACCCGGCCACGTCCATATCAAAAGTATTCTCTGCAGGAAGCTGCCAAAGACATTTTTGGCCAAAAGAATCTTTTTAGATTGTTTAAAGGTGCCTACAGATGGACCTGCTGTGTCCTGGAATGAATCCTTAATGACAACCTAAAGCATGTTAGTTTAATAAAACGACTGAACTCTGCGAGAGAGAAAGAAACAGAGAAACACAGAGAAACCCATTCTCCTACCTTCCGGAAGTGGGGCCTGTTAACTTTGCCATCCAGTTCCTTGCCGAAGTCAAGAAATCGTTTTCTGAATGCGGGGTCCTGCTGCTGTACACAGTTCTTGAGTTTTTCAAGAACTTCACCCTTGGTCATATTCTTGGTCAAGGTGCTTTTATTTTTATCCTCAGTGGGCTTGCTTCTAAAATCACAAGCAGGCAGTCAGGTCCGGCGGGGTGCCAACCACACTCCTCACCCATTTTCAAATAGCCCACGATGACAAGGAGATTCACCGCCCCCTTGTCCCAAACGAGGAAACGGATGCTCAGAGAGACGCAGTGACCCGGGGACTTGGCACACGCTCACAGGTTGTAGGTGCCAGAGCCAGAACTGGAGGTCAGCGGCACGGAGCCGGGTGCAGGGCTGGGGTGCGGGCTTCAGGGAGAGGATGTTGTCAGCCCTGTGCTAAGGTTCTCACCTGCGTGTGGAGCTGGCTGAATAGGACGTGTGACTGGGCGGACATGGCTGAAATGGGATATTGTTGTGAACTGGGACAATTCGAAATCAGAGGTCATTATCGAGCCTTAGATTAAATACGCTGTTTTGTGGTAACTAGGTCAAAGAAGTCACCAGACGTACACGGGAAGGAAGGGCTGTCCACAGCTTTTCCGGGTTGATTTATAAAATCAGCTGGATTTATAAAATACACACTTTGTGTGATGTGCTGTGTGTGAGTGTGAGACTCTATGTGTGATCGGAGAATAATGATTTCTTCAGCTCCCAGAACTCTCCTGGGCCCTACTGAGTTGAGCGGGGCTGGGGAGGGGGTGGTGTTGGGGACGGTCATGCGACAGCCATGGAGAATGAACTTCCGCTGCCTTCCCGCTGCTTCTGGGGATTTTAAGAGCTCTCAGAAATGACCACGTTTTATGAAGTACTTAATTGCCATTACTTCTGTCACTGGTTTTAGGAGAGATTCTCATAATTGAATATTTAACTTTTTCTCTTAAAATACCATCCTTCTGCCCATTTATAAAGCAACTACTACTGAAGTGCCCAGATATTCAAATTTAATTAGCACAAAGTTAGAACATTCCCATTGCCCTATACTTAACATTTTAAAGGGGATCTGATCAAGTGAAGTCTGAATATGCCCATGTTTTACCTTTCCTCATGGATTTATTACAAGCTCTGAACAAGCAAGTTAAAATAATATCTTTTCATTAGACTAAACCTGTATTTTTCAAAGTGAAGAAGGGCTAGAATATTCATCTTTTAGAATATTCATTTTTAATGGGTTTCCTAGGCATGTTTTATTGTTATAATCCAATTTGGCAATCATTTTTAACAATTTTATCTTTCATGTTAGAAAAGGTTAACTGGTTTAAGAAGGGTTTTGCAATAAATATTAAACGGTGGTAAAGAACCCAAGTTTCTGGAGGACGGCTGTGTGACAGGCGAGTGGCGGAGAGGTCTCTGGCTGCTGGGCGTCCTGGGGTCTCGCTCTAGGGGAAGCCCTGAGCTGGGGATTCCCTGGGAAGGCCCCGAACCTCTCAGACCTTGGTGCTTTCATGTCTAGAATTAATAGGTCAATTCAATAATAATTCCTAAGATCTCCGCTTGCTCTAAAATTCCCTGGCTCTAATCACTGTACTTACACTTTGCCATCTTTCTTCTTTAAATCAGAAGATATAAATATCCTCATTTAGGCAGCTAATGTTTACTGACTGGCTTTTCACGACAGGTGCTGCGGTTTTCGTATGTGCTTTCATTGTGCTTGATTTTACCTCTCAGAAAGATCCAGCGGCCGTGGTCCCTCTTTCTGAAAATGTTCACTTAATGGCTGATCCTTTGGGGCAAGAACGGGGGGGACGGTAGGCGGGCTGTTAAGTCCTATGCTCGCCAAAAAGTTCTTGTAAAGGATCCTTCCTGAAGCAGTATCCTGAAACTTACTGCAGACTCTGAATTTTAAAAATAATTAGGACACACCCATTAGAATGGCTAAAACCTAGACAGACAGACCTTACCTGGTAACGTGCTGGCAAGGATGTGGGTAAGCGCGGTCTCACCTACTGCTGGTGGGTGTACAGTGGGGTGGCCACTCTGGACAACGGCTTCCAACTCAATATACACATGAGCTTCCTGTCACACCCCAAGGCATTTCCCCAAGCGAAACAGAAATGTGTCTACACAAAAACGTGCGCGTGCACAGCTCTATTTGTAATAGCCCCAAACCAGAAATGAACCCATCATCCATCAACTGATGAGCACAGCCACCAGGTGGGGGTAGACCACACGATGGAATACTACTCAGCAATGAAAAGGGACCAGCTCCGAATACACATTAACAACATGAATGAATCTCAAAATCCTTATGCTTGGAGAATAAAGCCTCACAAAAAAGAACATTGTGTCTGCTTTCTTTTCATTTGTGTAAAATCCTAGGAAATGCAAAGTAATCTGTCATGACAGAGAGCTGACGAGTGGTTGTTGGGGGTGTGGAAGAAATGAATTGCAAAAAGGCACAAGGAAGCTTTTGGGGGTGGTGAAAATGCTTGATGTCATGATTGATAGCTTGTGATGGTTTCATGGATGATGGAATGTAGGCACATTTCCTCGAACTGTATCATCTAAATATGTGCAGTTTATCATTTGTAAAGAATACTGCAACAAAGATATAACAAATATAAAAAAAAATTAATCAGAAATTTTGGTACAGAATTATGGGACCAAAATTATGAAATTATTTTTTTAAATGTAGGAAACTATTAATATGGCAGGGTCTATTTCTTTTTCAACATTTTGTTAGTTAATATTTTTCTAATCATAGAAGTTGCACATGCTCGTTGTTGCCAACTTGGTAAAGCCAGAGGCCCAAAAGAACATTCTAGACATTATTTAAAATGCCCAAGGCAGTAGAGCACAGGAGCTGTGCGTGCGGCCCGGGAATCAGCCTCCCTGGGTCTGAGTGTCAGCTCTGTGGCGTGACGGCTCTGCGACTGAAGGCAGGCGTCCACGAGGTGTGGTCTCCAGGGCACCATGTCCGTCCGGATGCTGAGACGTCATTTGCCCTCTCCGCCTTGAGTCTTCCGTGTGTGTACTGCGGGCTTCTCGGAGGCTACGTGTCACATGACCACTCTCAGCTCTGACCAAGGATGGAATGGGTTCCCTAATGTTCTCTCAGGCCATTGAAACGTTCAGGGTATAAACAAGCCGCAAGAGTCGGTTTTCAGAGATGGACTCAGTTCACGACACCCCCTTCTAGCTCGTTACTAGTATAACTGCTATAATTTCTGTGACCTCTTTATCATCCAACAAATCATTATTTTAAAATCCCAACGTTTTCCCTGAGCCTGCAGAGAAATCACAGTGATTTCTAAGACAGTAAATGGTGACGGATACACTCCATAAGCAAACACTCTTGAGGTCCTCAATCATTTTTAAGACTACAAAAGGGTCGAGAACCCTTGACTCAGGGTGTGGTCTGTACCTTTCTGTGCTCCGGTCCCCCCACGTACAAAATGCCCGTAATGAAAGTGCCTGTGTCATAGGAACTACCACGAACAGTCAGCGGGACCCCGTAAAGCCCTTCGCCCTAGGGCCGGCAGGCTACATGTGTACGTGTGCTCAGTAGGCTGCAGGTGTAATCACAGCATCACCAGATCATGATGCTGATTTACACATGGCCACACGTGCTCAGGAAGGTCCCGTGATCATTCTAACTGTGCTAGGTTTTGTCGCTGCAACCGTCAGCTACAACCTCACGGAGCCAAGTGGCCAGGACACTGGCCATTCAGAACCGAGGGAAAAGACCATCTAAGAGCCCAGAGGCGGGGAGTGGCCAGGGGTTTTCGGGAAACAGGGAGCAGTTTGGTCCGGCCGTGCTGTGAGCAGCAGGAGCAGCCGCAGCGAGCGTGTATTGTGGACGCTTCGTGGGCTCGGCGCCGGGTGAAAGGCTCACGTCTGCCGGCTCGTGTGACCCTCACCACAGCCCTCTCGTTGTGTCTGAATGAGGAAAGAGAGGCTCAGAAAGGTTGAGAAGGTTGCTCAAGTTCACAGCTAGTTCAGGGCCGAGCTGGGAGTGAACGCAGGCCGTCTGGCTGCGGACCCCATGTCTGGAGGACTGATCGCGAGGGGCCTGAGAAACCAGCCTCTGTTCACACGTCTGCACGTTTTCCCAAGGGCAATGGGACACCCAGTGTTTTAAGCAGGGTTTTAAAGTCGGCTACTTCAGGGAGAGTGAACTAAAGAGGGATCCTTCTGAAATACCCAGTTGCCTACACGGCCAACACACTAGATTCATTCATTTGTTCATTCATTCATTCATTCATGTGTTCCCTCCCTCGACAGTGAAGAAGCCCTGACCATGAGTGGGAACTAGGGCTTCAAGGGTGAAGAGACAAAGTCCCTGCCTTTTACATCCTTGGTGGGTGGCACAGATAATGAACATAAATAAATGATAAGAATCATGGGAAAATGGAGCCGGTGACTGTGGGGGAGGGAGAGACAGTGACCAGCCACTCTGGGTGGCGATGTGCCACCAACCTCCAAGTTACTGTGTCTGAAACGGAACTTCCCGTTTTCATCACTGACACCATCTGCCCCCGCCGCCCCGTCTCCAGTGGCAAGTGGCAATCCAGAGCACAGGTCCCAGGCTGCAGCCAGACACCTGGACTCCTCCTCTGTCCCTTCTCACCCCGAATCACACCCCTGGCAGGTCGGGCCAGCTGTACCCCAAGTGCATCCTCAACTTCTGAGTGTGTCCATAATGTGCACACCCAGAAGAGCTAGAGACGAAAGGTGAGCCCGCCTGCGGGAGGGCCTCTTGCCACCCCAGATGATCCCCTAAGAGGCTCTGTCATTCGCACCCGCACCAGCACCCACGAGGACCAAACTGTCCGCTTCCTGGCTGGCACGAAGTGCTACCTTTTAACACATGCTTGCAAATTTGTATTCCTTTTACTTCAAAGTGATATCTAACATATTTCATTTTTTTACTTATTAAGCTATATTTTAAGAAGCGATAGCAAGTTTTATGCTCCTAGCCTTTGGCAGACAGAGACATCTCATTAGGACTTAAGCATATTGTTTTCATGCCATCCAGTCTTAGGATAACTTCTTTAACGGCCAGTGGTGCTGTTTTAAATGTATGGTGGTGAGAAAAGGCTTTTTTCCTTTTTACACATTAATGTATGTAAGAAAAGAGGAGCTGACGTAATGAAAACACTTGCTACGAGGTAGGACAGAAATGCCTGCACTTTGGGGACACTCTCCTTTTTATGAACAAGGAGACAGATGCCAAGGGGTTCTCCTCTCTGGCCCCTCAGAAGCCGCTCCAAACCTTTCACAAGCTCCCAAGCTCCCTGTCCCACCCCGAGGTCCCCTCCCAGAAGATGGCACCCTCCCCACTGCGCTGGGAACGGACACAGAAGTCCGGGCCTCAGTCAGTCCCCTCCCACCCCCATCCCGACCCTCTCCCCTCCCGGCTGCACCTGCCTTCTCCCTCCAGATCCTGGCTTCGGTCTCTGTCTTGCCGTTAGCTTCGAAGCCCCGGCCTACAAGCAAGCGCAAAGCGGGGCAGCCGCATGCGGGACCCTCTCTCGCTCGGCATCCCCACCCTCCTTGCCAGCGGGCTCCTTGTCGCTGGCACCTGCGGGGTCCACCCAGCCCCTCCCAGCCCCACCTGCTCCTTTTGTGACATCTGACGGGCTGACCTCCCCCGTTCGCTGAGACTCTCTCCTCCCCTAGCCTCCAGCTCCCCTGTCCCCGCACCAGGGCCCCAGCCTTCCCGCTCTCCGCGGCTGCACCGCCCTGGTCACTGGTCAGCCGGGCCGTTCTCCCGGGTCCTCCCACAGCCCTCTCGCCGCAGACGGTCTACCACGCGCCCCAGGTAAACGCTGCTTGAACAAACGAACAAACTGCCGATGCAGTGAGGACCCCCCACCCCGGGCCCCTGGAGTCTCCTTCTGGTGTTTTCTCCCGGCTTACTCACTCACCCCTCGCGCTCCGAACTGGCCCACGGCTCTGCCTCTCGCCCGCCTGCCCCAGCGGCCCCTCCTTACCTCCTCTCCCACTGCCCCCCACGTCCAGGCACCCCGTGTTGTCCTTCTAGTGTCCCAAACAGCCGCCCCTCTGCCACTGCCTCGTTTCAAGCACCTGTGCTTTCCCTTTCTCCTTCCCACCATCCGTCCTCACTGGGGCCAGAGCCATCTTTACAAAGCACGACTCTGACGCTGTGCCCCGCCCTCTTCTAAAGCCACCTCCCAGGCTCCAGTTGCTCCCAGGTGTGCTTCGCAACCACAGCGCACATCAGAGCCAGCGGGGGCCATAAGGGACCGGTGCCCGGCCCAGCCGGAGGACAGGGCTCGGCACGGGGATCCTGGAAGCCGTCCCGAGGCTTCTCAGCTGTTGGCCCAGACCCCCGCCTTCCCGATGAACCTGGCTCCCTAGTGTGGCGCACAGGCGGTCACCCTTGCCTGGCCCGGCCTGGCCCTCGGCCTCTCTCCCCTACTGGCACTCCCCCAGAAAACTCCCTGCCCCGGAGTCCCCAAATGTGCCATGTGCCCCCAGCCCCCTGGGCTCTGCGCTGCTGTGCCTCGTCCCGAAATGCCCTCTCCTCATTCTCCAGATTCAAGGGTCACGTGTGCAGGAAGCTTCTGCAGTCAGCGGGTGGTCGGAGGTGGCACGGGAGGCATCATCCCCTGCAGAACAGGGGACTTCGAGCTGTGGATTGTCAAGGTTGTCTGCAGAGAGGGAAAGAACCCAGCTCTGTGCCCCAAGGGCTGTGTCTCTCCAGGCGGAGAGTGAAAGACACAGGTGGCAGGACAGCCACAGGGGCCTTCGAGACACTGTCCTCTACTTTCTCTTAATAGCCCTGGCCCCCTCCAACTTTGGCCACCCACTGCAAATTACGTTTTGAATGAAACTATAATTCAAGCTACCATTTATGGACGGCTGGTCGCAGCCGGATGCCCTGGGAGGTAAAACAGAATGATGACTAAGAGCTCGGGAGTCGTGGAGACCCCGCTGCTTACTGGCTGTGCGACTGAGTAGGCACTGACCACCCCCAGGCCTCAGTTCCCCTACCCGTGAGAAGGGATCCTGGCTGCCTGACAGGGTGCGGTGAGGACTGAACCACACAGCACGCGCCGAGCTCTCAGCCAACGCCCGGTCAGGTGCTGGTCAGGGCTCAACGGACAGCGCTGTCATCAGCTCTGCCCAGCAACGCTGCGAACGTGCACAGGAAGAAGGTGGACAAGCATGGCACGGATGAATCTGTTACCAAAAAACTTACTTCGATAAATGCTCCATCGGTAAAAACGGACAGAATATGCGCATGATTTTCCTGAAATTGTTTCGACCAATGAGCCCTGTGTCTGTGAGGTCATAGGACTGGAGCATGTTATTGAAAGGAAGCAGGTTCCTCGCGATGGCGTCATGGACTATCTCTTCCACCTGACGATGACAAGGACGACAAAACTTTACCGAGCCGCATGTTTGTGGGGTGGTAGCACCCTGGGGCCCCAGGGGGAAGGTTACTTACTGAATCCCAGGCCAGGAGCAGGGGCGCCTTGGTGTCTGTACTGGAGGGCAGTTTTCCTACCTGCTTGGGAAAGAGACAGGACGTCAGTGCGAATTACTCGTCAGCGCAGTAGGAGGTCTGGAGGCCACGAACTGGGACTGTCAGCTTTGCGCCTGATTAGCCAGTGGCTCGGAGGCCTGAGCAAGTGAGTTTGCCCCCTAATCCCTATCTGGAAATGGGGATAATAACATTGAACTTGCACTTATTTAAAAAAAAAAGTACAATAAACATGAAAAAAATATCCATCGCCTAGAAATTAAATAATGCAAAGTAAAAGAATAGCGAGATGGCATTTTTGCCTATTGGAATGGCAAAAATGAAAAAGGAAGCAAATTGCCAGTGTCGACAAGGAATGATGTTAGACGACTGGATAATCTACAGACTGGCGTAAGGGCGGCCAGCTCTGGGGAACAGCTAGAAAACAGGTGGACGGAACACTCACTTTTCACTGCATTCTCCTTTGTATCTTTTGCATTTTGTACTTTATACATACATTCCTCTTTAAAACAACTACAATAATTTTTAAAATAAATAGATATTCTTTGACCCCAAAATTCAATTTCTAGAAGTTTATGCTAAAGAAATAATCAGTGATGCATAAAAACAGGCATCACAAGATTCATTGTAGCAAAATCCATAAAAGGAAAAAAAAACCACCTAGATTAGAACATCAGGGAAGAGTGACTCTGTATCTTTTAAAATTATATAGCAGAACTTTTATTAGGTGTTAAAAATATGTTAATAAATGACAATGTAGACTAAAAAGGCATTAGCTTATATGACCTCATTTTGAAATAAAATAGATGATCTTAAATGAAAGCATGTATCCAACTCATCAAACTGTATGAAGTAAATACATGGAGTTTTTTGTATATTAATTATACCTCAATAAAGCTGCAAAAAAAAAAAAAAAAGTACGTGTGTGTTAAGTATAAGGTTTGGAAAACTACAACTACGTATGAGCGGGTATCAATTCCTCAATGTTAGGGTTAGTGGAGGTTTTTCTTTTCTTCTATTTCCACATCTGTGTTTTCTCATTTTTCTAATTTGTCCTTCTCTGTCGATTTGTTCGCTCGCAGGACCGTTTTGTGAGTGTGACTGGCACTGGGCTCTCGCCCGAGGTGCAATGGGCAGTAAGAACAGAAAGGCCTGTCTTCATGGAGGTGTGACCATGTGACCGCGACTGCTGCGTGAGGTTGATGGCTGCACAGCGGGCTTCCTCAGAGGTGTCGGGTGGGGGGGGG
>CM053503.1:1955138-1970492 GCA_028627145.1 Eidolon dupreanum | reverse complement strand
TGTGCCCCTCTGGACTCGCGCCCCCACCCCCGGCGCTGGTCCTGGACACCGCTGATCTCGTCTCCATTCCCGCTGTTTTGCCTTCTCCAGAAGGTCATGTACACAGGACCCTGCAGCAGCGACCTCCGAGACGGGTCTCCTTCGCTCAGGAGTGCCTTCGCGATTCGCCAGTGCTGGGTGTGTCAGTTGTTCACTCCTTTTATTACTGAGAAATGCTCCATCGTCTGGGTGTGCCGGTTCGTTCGCGCAATTGCACCTGAGGCGCACTGCGTCGGCTCCGGTCCGGGCGATTATGAATGGAGCTGCTACAGACATTCGTGTACAGGTTATTCAGTGGACGCTTACATCGTTCTTCAGATACAAAAGTCATATAGGATTTGTCAGTATAATCTGGAACTCATTCTGGTAAGCTAGCAAAAATGCTAAACCTAAGGTTAGATGATGAATTATGGTTTCTCGTGATGCCGTGAATGCAAGGGTCGAGGGGAGGTCAGGGAGCTGGCTCCTAGCAATACCAGGTTCCCAACTGCCCCACTTTCTAGAAGGGGGGTCGAGAGGAGAGCGAAGAGGAACATCAGTGCTGCCCCAGATGCCAGGGCGCCCCCAGGGTCACTCGCTGCTGACACTGGTCCCACCTCGAAGTCATGTTTCTTAGGCCAATGCTTTCATGGTAGAATCCAGCAGATTCTCTCGTGGGAGATGACATCATGAGCGGTTAAGTCCTCAACAATCAAAGTCTAGATTCAAGACACAGGTGAAAAACTAACTGTGACAGTGCAGGGAGCACGACGCTCTCTAGGTCTAACGGAGTGAGAGGCGGCCTAATGGGCCACTGCACACAGAACCCCGCACAGCATGTCAGGCACGGGAGAGATCCAGGTCGACGGGACAGGAGGGAACACACAGTAAACCGAACGATGGTAAGAATTTAAAATACGACAACGCAGACATTAAAAACAATGGGGTCTACGGCCATGCCACCCTGAACACGCCTGATCTCGTCTGATCTCCAAAGCTAAGCAGGGTCAGGCCTGGTTAGTACTTGGATGGGAGACCACTTAGGAAGACCAGGTGCTGTAGGCGTAAAAATTTTTTAAAAAAAGGATTGTTAAGCTGACAAGGTCCTTGCAATCTGTGAGGTCAACCGAGGGTTGCCTCATCTTTAAAAAAAAAAAAAAAATCAATGAGGAAAGAAAGGATTATTTAACAAGTGGTGGTGGTAGAATAGATTACCTATTTGGAACAAAATATTTTAATTTGGATACCCACCTCATGTCAGGATGGATTATAGAGTGCTTTGTTTTCATAGAATACGGAGGGCAAGCAGAGTAGAAAAAGGTTTTTTCAAGCCTGGGTAAGAATGATAGATTTATAGATTTTTAAGCGACAGAGAACATTCCAAAAGAAGAAGATTAATGTATTTGATTATATTAAAATGGAAACTTCGAAACAGAGAGGCATCACGCAACTGGAACGGAAATAGCAAGCCGAGAAAAGCAGCTGCGACACCTGTGACGTACGTGGTTACGTTAATAATCATCGGATTATAAAACACTTTAACGAAGAGGTGGTGAAACTGACTTAAAAAACCATCACGCTGGAAAGAATGAGAAACCGGCACAGCCACACAATGTCGATGGCAGAATAAGCCACGACTATCTTTTGAAAGAACAATTTGACAATCATTATGAAAATTCCCACGGGCCCTCACACTCTGGCCTTGAGTCCTACTTTTAGAAATACCTTCTGAGGAAAGAAAGTGCCTGCCGAAGGGCGGTGTGCCTCCGGACCCAGCCTCTAACAGCGTCAACGCGCCAACCCCTGCAAAGTCTGTGCACAGCCTCCCTCCCCCCGCCCCACTGACCTCTGACTGCAAGCGAGCCCTCCCCAGGCCCTCCCCGCCTCTCGCCCTCCCACCAATGGGCCTCAAACATAGTCCTGCAGGCTGTGGCTCATGTCTGCTCCCGTGGCTCTCCCCCTGACACCTCAGGTCTCTGTTCAAACCTCACTTTTTCAGAGGGGCCTTTCCAGACCATTCTAGAGAAGTCTGAGCCCCTCCCTGTCATCCTGCATTACAGTCCCTGCTGAGTCTCCGCTGCACTCCTCACACTGCACACGTCCTCTCGTCACCTATATGCTCGTTGTCAGCCTCCTCCACCAGCAGGCCAAGCTCCTCGAGGGCAGGGAGCGTGTCCTTCCTGTCCCCCCGTGAGCCCCTGGTGTCCAGCACAGGCCTGGCATATCATAAGTGCTCAAGAATCACTCGTGACCTGACAGACTGAACAAATGAATGAACCAATAAACGTACGCAAAACCCAACCAAACCGGCCCCTTTGGAAACGGTTTGCCTTCTCCAGCTGTCCTCATGGGGAGCTCTTCCATACCTATCAGAGGCTCCACCTGGCTCTGTTTCCCCTCTGGAGACGTTTCTGCCTTCCTAGCCAGCATCAAAATGTCAAGGCAAGATTTCCGACTACACAGTGGGTCACCCCCAAGTTCCTGGTCTAGTCACATAGAAATACATCAAGTATCTCTACAACTACTGGAATAAATATAACAAAATCATTTTAACCATAGAGCTGAAGTTGACGCCAGAAAGGGGAATGCACAGGTGCTGGGGGCGAGGAGGGGGCCACCTCCAAAGCAGCAGGGACGTGAGCCATCCCCACACTGTCCTGGGGTCTCTCACACTTGCACAGAGCAGGGTGTGCTAACGGCACCCTGGAGTTCAACGTGGGCTCTCGGGGGCTGGGGCTTTAACGTCCTTCTGGGGTCAGGAGACCTGGGATTGTCCAAGGCTGGGAGTAGATGTGGCCCAGTTGAAGAAAGTTAGTGAACCAAACAGGTTATAGGAAAATGATCAGAATACAGCCCAGGCAGATAAAGACGCGGGAAATATAAGGAGAGTCTCAGAGGCGTGGGAAGTGGACTGAGAAGGTCCAGCACAGCTCTAATCGGAGTTCCAGAAGACCAGCGAGAATGGGGTGGAGCCAGCATTCAAGAAACAATAGCTCAGAATGTTCTGAAACCCATGAAAGACACCCACCCTCGGAGCGAGGCAGCGTGTGTCCGGGAAGGGTAAATACACAGCCATCTATATCAAGACACATTGTAGAGAAACTGTAAGGTAATAGGAATAAAGAGAAATCTTCAAGGCAACCAGAAATTTCTTCTAAAATCACCTTTTATCGAGCATTGGTGGTTAAGCAGCTGACTCTGAGCCTGCGAGCAGTGTCTTCAAGGTGCTAAGGAAAACTCACTCTCAAACACGGATTCTATTTCCTGCCAAATCTTCATTAAAGACCAGGTAGAAATAGACAGTTTTGAAGACAAAGGCCGAACTTGCATTGGACCTCACGTAAAGGTCCAATGAAGGGTGTGCTTTGGGAAATTGAATTCAGAACAAAGGAGTGAGACTTACTAAGCCGTGATGAGCAAATGGTTACCCAGGGCCACGGGAAAAGCCAAACCAGCATGGAGCGTATCGAAAAGAAGAAGAAGAATGACTAATTCGGGTACCGTTGAAACAAGGCAGGATCAAAACGCTAGGCAGCGGTAATGTGTAAGTTGAAGGTGCTTGTTTTATTCGGGACGATAGAAATTTTAACTTTAGGCTTTATAAGCTTACAACACATGTTAAAATTTTAAGGGTAACCTCTGTAAGAAAAGAAATAGAATATTTAAGTCTTAAGATAGTGGAGGGGGGAAAAGTGATAAGAAAAACTCAGACAGAACCAAATATGATAGAGAAAGAAAAAAAAGAAAGAGCTGGCCAAATCACAGAGAATACAAAATAAAGAGGTACGAAAAAATTCCAAACACCCATCACAATAAAAAGAAACAGACAAAAACTTCACTGTTAAAAAGGCAAAGATGTTCGTTCTGGGTTTTTTTTAGAATACAGATATATGCTATTTTACAAGAAACACACCCAGAACATGACAACCAAAGAGTGAAAGTCAAAGGTTGAGAAAAGATATACCTGACAAATACTAACGAAAAGAAAACAGTTACGGGTATTTTAGTATCAGATAAGGTAGATCATAGAAGTCAGAGGGATAAAAAGGTAACTATATAATTAGAAAAGGAACAGTTGACCAGGAAGATATGACAGATTGTCCAGATCTGTGCCAGGGGGCATGCCTATTTATGATTCACAATGTTCGCACGTGGACATGCACCTTGCTGTTGTCTCTCGTGCCCTGTTCCAGCAGGAGTTCTGGGCGATTTGGTCAAGGGCATGACTCAGAAAACCCTGGGTGCCTGGCTAGGACGGGTTACGATGACAGCATGGTACCGGCCACCCTTAGCCTCCACGGCTCGCTCTGTGCGCCTGTCAGCGTTCACAGCCACTACCGCTCTGGTTAGCCACCCCAGCGTGGGGCAATTCGTTATTATTTCTGCATTCTTGGCACCTCCCACAATGACTGGCAGAGAAAAAGCACTCGCTCAATGTACCTCCATTACACTTATAATTTGGAAGGTTATGAAGCCGATATGAAGAATGTCTGCAATATGCTTTCCTATTTAAAAAGCATAAAATAAAACTGTAGGTGTGCTTGGATTACAACTACGTAAAAATTATACATGTATGTGGTTGTAAAGCAAAAGAGAATGTAGAAAAATGAAAACAGTAAATTCGTATATAAGGTGGATGGTGACTTTTTGTTTTTGATTTTTCTTATTGCTATTAAATTATTACTTACATAATTTTGAAAATGAAATGAAAAGAAATGGCTATATAACTTTTAGTTATGCAAGAAAGTAATTCCTAAAAATATTTCACTGTGTACAGGCAGGAAAACGAAGCCATTCTCTAAGCCGTGAAAATATTTCCTCATAGCGCCAAACTCTGCCTCTCACCCTGGAGGCCATGTGGCAGTAAGCAGTGACTCTCCGGGTGCCTAGGGTGCTGAGGGCAGCAAGGGAGGCGGTGGGAAGCGGGCCCAGCTGGTCTAGCTTCATACTGCTTTTTGTTCTTGCTTCTCTCACGCCTCTTCTTTCTAGGTAAGAGTTTCGTAGGACGATCTTCCCATTCGCCCCAACCCTACTTCCCCCCGAGAAAAGGTTCTCTTGAGTCATCTGTGCAGAAACGAGGGAAGTCAAAGGCGGTGTTCCTCACCTAGAGTTTGGTCTACATGTACCGTTTCCGACTGAACAGAAAGAGGGGCCTTTGGAGAACTGGTTTGTTCTGGGCCAGGGGCGAGAGGCGCACCAGAAGAGCCTGGTGCGCTGTGTCACACCGGAAAGCAAGACAGCCATCAGAGACTACGAGATCCCATCGAAGGGCTCAGGAGCCCACTTGGAAAGGCGCCCACTGGCCAAAATGAGACCAGTTGCGTATCAATGAGAATAGCCACTGGAATGGATTAAAACATGTCAAATATGTTTATATTCATGAGTTCGTGATAATATTTCTTAAGAAAAATCACTTGCTCATTTTTGGAGGATGCTACGAAACCAACTCACTATTGTGAAAAGCCGTAATAGTGACAGGAAAGAATAGAGGTATCCTGCTTTTCTTATGCTAACGGTGCCTCACCATCGCCAGGCTTGGAGAGGGGAATTTTCATTACAGAAGGATTCCCACCCGTAGAAGAAGAAACGACAGATGTGGACTATCACCACTCTACTATCTCCAGAGAATAAGTGGGTATCGGTACCATCAATGCGGCTGCTAACATCATGAAAAGAGGAACAGCCAGTCCATACACGCTTGCCGCCGCTATGAAGTATTGTTGCCCCCGAATTGAACATGAGCCTGTATATCTATCAGTTGGGGGGGGAGACAGGAGAGTATGTTAAATGTCACTGTGTGTTGCAACTGGTCAGGCTGATATTGTAAGAAACGCAACATAACAAACAATCCAGACTTCTACAAACGCTTCACAGGGGAAATAATTAACAAGTGGAGAAGGACCCTAGAGATGCAAAAAGAACTGTGGTAAATCAATCAACTGAAATGGACAGACCTTATCTGGATTCTGACTCAAATAAATTATAAAAGGAAATATGACACAATCAGTTGAATTTGAACCCTTGACTGGATATTTATTATATTGATAATTCTACTGGGTGTGAGAATGGTATTTTCACCCTGTTTTTAAAAAGAGTTCTTATCTTTTCGAGACACATAGTGAGATCTTTGCAATGAAATATGATGCCTGGTGTTTGCTTCAAAAATATGCGGGGTCAGGGGAAAGGGGGCAGGGCCATAAATGAAATGCTCACTCGTGACGGTGTTGGGGCTGGGTCCTGGTGACCCTACTGGATTCGCTCTCTGAGTCGCTTTACTTCTGCATGCGTTTGAAAATTTCAATCGTGAAAAAAGTCCAAAACACTAATAAAAAATAAATGAAGCTGTTCCTTATTCTCGTGGTTGACGTTTGGGGAGAAAAATGACAAGGAAATGATGGGACGCTTACCTTTTCATTAACTGGATAAAAATTCTCCTCGGTAACCGGTATACGAAGGTGTCGAGGACGATCTTGAGGTAATTCAAAGATATGCACCCACAGTTGGAGGGGTCCCCCGCACTCAGGGCTTTCTCGACCCTCTCGTAGGACTTCGAAAGCTGCAACAGATTAAAATTAGTGTTATGTTCACAGAAGTTAGCTTCATGGAGCTATTCAACCATTTTATTCTTACTGAACCCTCTTCCCACTTTCCTCTCCAAAAACTGATCAAAAAGGTTACGATGGCATGTGGTGAACTTCAAATGTTTAATTGATGAGCTCACTACAAAACAGCATCCCCAGTTACAGCCATTCGACTGACAAGGCGGTGAGCTTCCCGGGGAAAAACAGCGCATATAATAGCTCCACCTCAAATTTCAGAGCTAAAAATACTCCATGGATCTGCCAGTTTGATACATCTTCCTTAATATACTTTCAAGCCATCTCCCTACTGTGAGCCACCGTGTTTCTCATGATTAAGTCAGGTCAATCAAACAAAATAAGCTGGCAACGTTTTATTAAAACTAGAAGCAGCTTTCATAGTAAGGGAAATTATTGATAAAGGATTGCATAAACAGTACACATCGGACATTTCTTTAATTCTTTTTTTTTTTTAAATGAAGAATTCTTACAAAGAAGCAGGGTGAATGAGCTTTGCTTGTGGGACTTCTAAAATGCAGTAAAGTAGGTTAACCACTGATTTTTATATGACTCATAAAAATACTATGAAGATTGGCTTTATTTCCAAAGGTTTTCCTGCTGCTTATTACTGAATAACAATACTCTCCAATACTTCCAACCCTCTTTGCTTTATCTGATTCAGTTTTCCCTGCTGACTGGGATAAGAAGAAAAACAAAATAGCCACCAACTTGGTCTAAAAAGTGACTTTTTAAAAAAGCTACTGGAACATGGACATAGATATACAAGAGTCTCTATCCACAAAAGGAAGAAGAAGCAGATTCATTAAAATTTCCTTAGAGTGTACAAGAATGTTGGAAATCTATGGGGAAAATCTTTGAAAATATTTGGAGACTCACAGAGCTTACACTTCTTAAGAAGTTGTGCAAAATTAACCCCAAAGATGGCTGAATTTGCCCATCTCTCTTCCGGGAAAGTGGAGTGTGCCTCGGAAAGACTCCCGTGGAGGGAAACCACAGCCACGTGTGGAGCAGGGCCTTAGTGTGCTTACGGCATTAATGAAATTCATGGGTAACATCTTAATGGCATTTGGTCTCCAGTAAGGTTTGTTTCAGAGAGGGTTTCTGACATCTTTTCTTTTTCTTTCTTCCTTTTTCTTTCTTTCTTTCTTTCTTTCTTTCTTTCTTTCTTTCTTTCTTTCTTTCTTTCTTTCTTTCTTTCTTTCCTTCCTTCCTTCCTTCCTTCCTTCCTTCCTTCCTTCCTTCCTTCCTTCCTTCCTTCCTTCCTTCCCTTTCTCTTTCTCTCTCTCTCTCTCTCTCTCTCCCTCCCTCCCTCCCTCCCTCCCTTTCTCCCTTCCTTCCTTTCTTTTTTTTTTAAAGAGCAGGGAATGAAACAGAAGTGTCATCTTGGTGACATGTATAACCTTTTGGGAGTTATCATTGTTACTGAGATCAAAATGCAAGCGATTCAGCAAAGTATCCAAAAGGACACAATGACGCCACGTTTTTTACATGGTGTTCCCCAAACTCCCATCATGATCACATAAACATATATCATAGTTTTACAAAAACGAGATCATACTATACTTTCATATTTGATGAATGCTCTCCTCATTTAACAGTCTGCCATGAAGTTTTTTTCCACAAGAACTGGGATATACTCTTAAATGACGTATGGCATGTCGTCATATTATCGTAGACAAGTGGAAAGGTAAACTTTATTTCCACATTTACACTTTTGATTTTTATGTTTCCCTACTCTCCAATCTAAATGAGGTCCCCTTTGTCATTCTCTCATCACACCCTGTCCCCTTCTGTCATACGACTCAAGGAAAACTGTCTTTATGCATGTGTGTGTGTTTGACATCTCTCTCCCCGATGTGCAGTCATGTACTTCTCCATGAAGGGAGAGATGGTGTCTGTTTTTTCACTGATAGTTATCTACAAAGAAGTACAATTTGGCATGTGGTAGGCACTCATTAAATATTTCCTAAAAATGGATTTTTTTTTTTTAACCAAACATGTTCTAAAGAAAGGTTGAAAAATGGAAAGCACTGCTCGACCCATCAGTAAAAAGAGAAATGAAAATTAAAATCACAGCTGAGATGCCATCTTGCCTACCTCAGACCGGTAAAGATTTTAAATCCTAACAATATCGTGTCGGTGAGTACGCAGAACAACAGGAATTCTCGTATGCTTCCAGGGAGAGTGTACATTGGTATTCTGAAACACGGTCTGACACTGCCAATTAAAGCTGAGGCGTGTCTTCCCTACAACCTAACAACTAATTCCACTCCTAGGTGTAATTCTTGGAGAACCTTTGCACAGGCACCAAAAGATATGTACACATGCACCCACTTAACGGTTTGCACCATGAAACAGAAAGCAGTTCAAACATCCGTCCATAGGAGAGTGTTTATTTAGATAATGAGAAACTGTGCAGCAGTGAAAATGATAATACAGCTATAGCCATAGTATGGGTGAATCACATCCTAAGCACAAACAGAATGAAAACAAATGGCTTTGCAACTATGCAAATATACCACAGAAAAGAAAGAAAGACATAAACAAACATCAAGCAAAAGCCAAAAAACCCAATCTGTAAGCAAACATAATACGAAAAAATATATAAACACATCACCTGCAAAGGTTTCATTTCATTAAAAGGAACGAAATAAAAAACATGAATTCATTAAAAGAAAAGCTTGCAGACAAGATGATAAAACAGTAAAAGATATGAGAATGGATATTTCAAAGCTAAGAAAATAGAAAACAAAAATAACATCATTATCGGAATGAAAAAACAAATAGAAACAGCAACAAAAGACAAGGCTGAAATTAAAAGTAATGGTAAAGGAGTGGCTAGAAAGAATCTTAATGAAGGCAGAGGTAAAAAACAAAATGATTAAAGCAAGCTGAGAGGAGATGCCAGCTATCGAGGACGGACAAAGATGGTCCAATACAAGAATAACTGGGAGTACCACTGAAGGAAGGAAAGACAGAAGAAAGATGGGGGTGGGGTGGAAGGAGAGAAGGATGGAGGCAGGGAGAAGATTTTAGTGAAACGATGAAGGCAAATTTTTCCTGAAATGAAAGAACTGAATCTGTACGGCAAAAGCACACACACTGTGCTCCAGGACGCTCGGACAAAATCCTCCATGCCAAGGTGACTTAGTTTTGCTTTTTAATTTCAAGGATCAAGAAAAAATACTTTAGGCATCTGGGTTGGGGAAAAAATCACCTACAGTTTGCCTCAGGCTTCTCCTCAAGAACACCCAATGCCAGAAGACAACAGAAAAACACAACATTTTGAGAAAAAGAAAGTATGATGAAAGAATTATACTCAGCCAAGTTGTTGTTCTAATAAAAAAAGCAAAAGGGAGACAGTCTCGAATATGAAAAAACAAAGGGAAAAGCACCCATGAGCCTTCCTTAAGAAAATTACTTGACAATGAAAGCAACTAACCAAGAGTAAATCAAAATAAAGAACTCAAAGGAATAAGCACTGAAGTACAGCGACGTGCAGGAAATCCATGCAAAATGGAAACGAAGGCAAAACGACGGGCAGGATTATGGTAACAGGACAGAATGTAAATATTATGTACTCTCACTAAGAACAAAACATAAACAGCAAAAATTGTAAGGTGAGAGGGAGGAGTAGAAAAAAATGACGGAAGTGCCAGCCACTTTGAATTTCATAGCGGAGAGCCAGCCCGCACTGTCTGTAATGGAGACATCCTTCAACAACAGCATGATTTGTCCAACTCTTAACGGCTTTCTTAATCTCTTTCCTTGTCTCATAGTCCCTTTTGGGACTAATGTCTCTTGTGGTAATGACACATTTATTCATAGTTCATAAATATCTCTAGCTTCGTTTGAGGGCTTTGGGCTTTAAACCTGGCTCCAGGACTTACTGGCAAGGTCGCCTTGGGCAGCCCGCTAGACCTCTTTGTGCCTCAGTTTCCTCACCTTGCATCTGGGATGGCAGCCGCGCCTTACGCACGGAACTGCCGCGAAGACTGACTAGAACACCTGCGAGGTGCTTACAGCACTGCCTGGCACGTGGGCAGCCCCACGAAACACTTATGAGGGTGATGATGATGTGTTCTTCCAGCAAATTCGAAGAAATTTAAATTAAATATGCCTTACTTGTTTAAAAAAAAGAGCATGATTCTCTTCTTATAAAATTATTTCCATCTGTGGATCCACTCGCCCACCCACTGACGCAGCCATCCTTCCATATAAATGAATAAAGACAGGCCTAGAATTATGTTCACCAAATGTTGTCTTTGATTATTTCTGGATGGTAGATTTTGAGTAATTTATTACTTCCTTCTTTATACTTTTCAGAATTGCTTACTTTTTTTGTAATGGTCACATATTTATGAAAAAATAAATGCATCAACAATAACAAGAAAAAATAAGGTTTACCAACTGACCAAGACTATATTAAGTGCTCACTTCTCCGATGCCCTGATCTTTTGTTAATTTTTTCCTCATTGACGATTTTCTACTGAAAATTTTATATTAATAATTTATAAAAGTTCTATGTATGTTAGGAATGGTTTTTATTTACCTGTTGTTTATGTGGCACATATTTTGCCAAGTTTATCATTTGTTTATATAGTTTCGCTATACAAAAACTTTTTCATTTTAATGTCGTCTAATTTATCAATCTTTTTCCTATGGTTTTGAGGCTTTAATTCATCCTTAAAAGTCTAAATTTCAAGATTAAAATTTTTTCACCCACACTGCATATTTTCAAATTTAAATACTTGATGCATATAGAATTTATTTTGGTGTAAAGAGTGGAAGGTTCCAAGCTCCTGCCCACAAAATGGCTGGCTAGTGAATTATCCATTAATAATCACTGAACATGCCACTCCCAGCCCCACCACACCTTACTGAAACGCCTCACATCACAAGCTAGATTCGCATTTACAGATTGGTTCATTACCCAACTATTGTTTTAAATCAATTTGAATGTCCACTGCTGTACCAGTGCTATATTGTCTTAATTACTATACCTTTATAAAACATTTTACATGTGGTAGGAAAAGCCCTCTATTATAACTTTTCAAAAGAAAATACATGTATCTCTCCATCCAGAGGTAGGGAGAGCAGGCATTTATTAGTGAATCTTCCAATCCAAGAACTAGAAGTAGAAAAGACCCGTTTATTTATTCAAATTTTCCTTTATTTTACTTAAGTTGTATCATGTCTTTACATAAGCCTCAAATATTTCTGGTAAGATTTTGTATGTGAGTAGCATAAAGGTGGTACTTAAGAGTCTCTCTCTCCTCACCGTTGCTGTTACTGACAAATCACTAGTAGGAGATGGGGGAAGTCTCGGGGTGTGGTGAGGCGGGGGTAGGATCAAAGCTAATTTTAGAAATAACTTCCAGACCTACTGGCTTTCCACAGATGTCAGTTTTCTCTGTCCACATTTTGGATAATCTTGGAATCAGGAAAACCTTCTCACCTCTTGGCAAAAGGTCCGCTCAATTTCATCCAAGGAGAAGTCTTTCCAAACACTGTCGGATGAATCAGAACTGGAGAGGTGCTCCCTCCTGAAATTCTTGACTTGTAGATTCTCCCATGAGACCTCTATTAAAACCAAAGAGCTTTAGTTTATTAATATTTTCAAAGTAGATTTAAATATTATGTTTCCTCTTCATCATAACCTGTCTGGCAAAAACTGAGACTTGAACAAACCAAAAACATGATGAACTATGTAATAAATGGTATTGAAGTAACTGGATGAATGTTTTAGAAAAAAAAAATTAATCTACTTGCTATCTTATTCTAGGATAAACCTTAGAGTAAAACGTATACTAAAGTAGACTAATAAAACCATAAAAGTGGTCGAAGAAAATTAAGATGAATATTACATAAATACACCATCTTTGCATGAGAAGTCCTTTCTAAGGAACACATTAGTCAGAAATCATTGAAATAATGACTAGGTCTGACAATATAAATTTTTACTTTTGTTTGGTAAAAACAACAACAACAACAACATACAAATAACAATGAAAGAAAAATGAGTGGGAAAAACTATGGTAATATGCATGAGAAATACAGGTTAATAGCCATCATATACGAGTACTCTCATGACTCAATAAGATAAACATAAATACCCAATAGAACAATAGATTAAGGTTATAAACAGGTAATTCACATAAAAAGGATTTAAAAATCCAACAAATATATGAAAAACTGCTCAAACTCACTGGTGATTTAAAAAGTGTAATTAAAACAAGTTAACATTTTTTTCCACTTGTCATACCAGTAAGGATTAAAGGGAATGTTGAAGAAAGAAATCAGTTCTATCTTGTGTATAGAAAACCTGGTACTTGAAGAGTCTTAAGTTCCCTTCAAGAACTTTATACTAAAGGAATAAAAGGACCACTCAACAAATGCATATGGGTAAGGATGCATTGTTTAAAAGACAAAAAAAAAAAGACAATTTAAATATTCATTAATAGAGAATTGGTTTTATAAATTATGGTTCATCGAGCCCATGAAATACTACACAGATATTAAAAACAAAGGTGCCTATCTAAATGTGGAATTTTAATAAATGTGGAATTTTTTTCTTTGATATATTGTTTCATGATTGAAAGAAAAGATGACTGGCATGATTTAATTTTCATTTTAATGCTTATTTTGGGTATTTGCCTATCTGTCCATCCATTCATCCATCCATCCATCCATCCATCCATCCATCCATCCATCCATCCATCCATGTATCAGAAACAAAATCTAGGAGGATAATACACCAAAACGAAGACAGTGGTAGGATTACAGGGGATTGTTATTTTGTGTTTATGTGTTTTCTGGCTTTTTTTTTTTTTTTTTTTTTTTGCAACAACCATGTATTGCTTTTATAATAAAAGAGAATAAAATAAATCTAAAATATAGCCATTTTCTTTCTCAAAGTCGACTGCAAAGAATCACAAATGGTTTCCCAGATTTATTTCCTAAAATGTCTGTAAATAAGCTTCACTCAAATTAAGCACACTTAGAACTACTCAGCCGCAGTGAACAAACTGCCATCATCTGGAATTCCATTTCCTATCTAAAAAAAAAAAAAAGAAGAAGAAGAAGAAAAAGAAAAGGAAAAAGCCTTCTCCAGTACACCCTCTGGCTACATAATAAAGTAAAAAGCCAGTCCTTCAGGACACGGTCTGGAACTCTGGGGCCTCGGTGGACCGAGCTTTTGAAACATGGGCTCTGGGAACATGGAAGCTGCCCCCTCACTGAGAGGCGAGGAAGCCAAGCCACGAGCCAGGATCAGACTTGGCTGGCCACACAGAGGTTCCCGGCCCCAGCTTTCTGACAGTGTGTCCTCTGCTTCCTCTGCTCTGGGGGCACTGGTGCATTAGTGACAGTCCGCAGCAACACACGGGCCCTGGAGGCTGGAGGGCCGGCTAAGGCGTGAGGCCGGCCCCCGGGAGCTCACCGTGCAGGAACTCCCGCAGCCCCAGCCGCTATCGGGGACTGGCGACAGAGCTCCGCAATGCCACGGCCAGTACCTTCTCCCTCGTCACAGTTGTGCCAGGTTTCATTCTTCGGTGCAGCTGAGTAATGCATGCCACCTTCCAATACTCCCTACGCCTCCTCTGAAGCATGCCTGCTGAACCGGAATGAGCTAGGGCAGCAGTCCAAGCTTAAGCCGCTACCTCGGCCTGCTGTGAGCGCGGATATAAGGGAGTCGCCCTCAGGGTCATTTCTGCGGGTGCCCAAATGGATGCTACTTGGTAAGCGAGATGATGACGGCTTATGAAGAGCGCAAACGTAGCAAAAACAGAAATATGTACAATTGAGAAAACATCGCTCTCTATATAGACATCTGTAGATAACGGATCGCAGCAAATATCTGTACTGAAGACATCCTTACAGAGGTAAGAACAGCAGCAAACCTGTAAACAGCTCTGGGTGATGAGTCCTGGCATATTGCATCTCCCCTGATGAACATACATTAGAAAATTTCGTCCTAATCATTCCTAATTCATAGAAAATAGAAAAGCAGGAGTTCATATGAGAAATAGAAATGTACACAAAGAGGTATGCGGAATCAGGCACTCACTTATAGAAGTGAACTTTCAGAACAAAGGCGAATGACATATATTTTAAAATTAAAGCTCTCAAGAATATCTCCCTCAAAATTCCAAGACCATCACATGGAAAACAAATACTATCAAAACATGAGTAAGTCAACATTTCAATCTAGAAACATTAGAAACAGTATCGAATGTATTTATCTGCCCACGAGCATCAAGGCTGGAGTGCCCAGGAGAGCATTTCTCAGTGGGAGCTCCAAGTCCCTTAAAACGCTGAAACTTTGAAACAGGATAAAGGCGAGGAGTGTCAACTCTGGAAACCCACTGCCTGGGTTCAATGACCTTCAATTAGTAGCTATCAACCCTGCGCTTCAGTTTCCCCTTCGCCAAAAGAGACAGAAAATAGTATCTATGCTGCCTATGGCATCCTGGCCATGAGGACGAGATGATGACTGCATGCCGGGCACGCAGCAGACATACGATATATTTAAAGTACACGAGGAAAGAAAATCTGAGGCCATGATTTTATACCCAGACAAACCGATTTTCTAACTGTAAAGTCTACATACATCATGAACATGTAAGAAATCAGAGCATACCATTTCCGTGGGCACTTCCTAAGGAATCTATCAAAATGGTTAGAGAGACAAATAAGAAAGAAGCGAGCCAGCAGACGTGACAAAGGTTCTCACTCC
>CM053503.1:1936940-1954638 GCA_028627145.1 Eidolon dupreanum | reverse complement strand
AAACTCTGAGATGACCTAAATGTTGGAATTAGCAGGTAAAAAATTTTAAAGCATTTAAAAATTTTAAATTTAAAAATGGTGTTTGAGTCTACGGCCATGTCACCCTGAACAAGCCCTATCCCATTTGATCTCAGAAGCTAAGCAGGGTTGGGCCTGGTTAGTACTTGGATGGGAGACCACCTAGGAAGACCAGGTGCTGTAGGCGTAAAAAAATAAAAAATTAAGGGATTGTAAGCTGACAAGGTCCTTGCAATCTGTGAGGTCAACCAAGAGTTGCCTCACCTAAAAAAATAAAAATAAAATAAAAATAAATAAAAATGGTGTTTGAGAATGTAAAGGAAATTATACTCCCACTGAATGAACACAGGAACTTTCAGCAGAACAACAGAAGTTGTAGCAATGTATTCCGTGTTTGCAGTGTATATAAAAGTACAATGCATGGCAGCGATATAACAAAGGACAGGAGGGGAGAGCTGGGAAGACACTGTTGTCATTTCCCTATTATGTAAACTCTACAGGAAATGTCAGGGGAGGGGATAGGTGGATAGAGAAAGAAGAAGAGCATAATGCAAAAAGGCAAAGATCCCATTTTGGAAGAAAAGGAACTCAAGGTACAAAATTACTTTACAGAACATCTTAATAAGAACATAAATTCAATAAAAGATGATAAAACAACAAAATGAGATGAGAAGTAGTATAGTAGACCAGAGGAATATAGGAGTAATAAAGTAGACACAGCAAGGAATAAAACAGACCTAAAATTATAGGTACAGATAAAAGACCTAAGGTGATCATCATGAATACAGAGGAAAAAGACAAAGAGGATAAAGTGCTTTGAGAGAATGTAATCGATATAGAAGACAAAGACAATCCAACAGAAGAATAATTTGTGCCACTGAAGTTAAAAATCTGAAAAATGGAACAGAAGATATTCAAAGATGCGTAATAGTATCAAAAACATGACAAAGAAATAATTGAATTTGCAGATTGAAAATACACCACGTTTTGGAAAACTGATACAGAAAGCTCAACACCAAGATTCATCCTAGTCATAGGACTGAAACTCAGGGATAAATAATTCTTTAGACAATGAGCTATATAGCCAAGGAGAAACATTTTACAAATGTATCTCTTTCCATCTGTCTCTCCTCTCCAGGGATCTGCCTGGAAAGGTGCCGGGATTAATGCTGAGCGGTTATTTTTGGATGGTTAGGACTGGTTTGATCGCTGACGTCATTGTTATATCCCTCTGATTCCATGCCCACCTCACGTAGCTGCGGCGAAATGAAAAGAGATGGTAGAGAAACATGCTTGGCCTGATGTCCATCCAGCACACGACACTGGGTGGGGCCAACTGTTATGGCTATCGAATTGGCATATAAACTTATTTGTGATGAGAGCCCTTCCCAATCAGGCTAGATGCCACCTTCTATCCCATTCGGGCTAACTGCACAGCCCATGCTTCAGACGAACGCGTCTCCCCCCGAGGACTCACTCCCTCAGCGTTTGTCACACGCATCTGTGAGCCCTGGTCCTGCAAAGGTGCCTCCCAGCTCTTACGTAGCCACCCCTCTTCATCCTGTGAACACCCCGTGACATTTGCTCTTCTCTCACAGGTGTTTAAATAGCTCGTTTGGAAGCTGAGCAGCTCGAATCCCGACTCCATCACAAACTAGCTGTGTGACAATGGGAAATTCATCTGTAACCCAGGTGTCCAAGTTTTCTCACCTGAAAAAGGGAATAATAATACCTGCCCCACACAGCTACTGAGAGAAATCAAAATTAAAACTGAGGTTTATAAAGTATCTATGCAGCGCAATAAAGAGATGCTTTTTGTTATTCTTTTTTGTGTGACTTATTTTATCTTACCTGCCCTATTTAATATGTATGTTACTAAATATAAATACAACACAAATACACACACACACACACACACACACACACACACACACACCTTAAAGGTAGATTACTTGGTTTTGCAACCACTGAAGGGTCTAGTAGTAGAGGACCCGCACATGAACTAACAAAATGTAAAGGACAAAAGGGTCCTTAAAAGATGACTTGTCTAGTAACTTCCCAGACTTGGGAGGCTTTAAAGAGCAGAGTTCTGGAGTCTGCTATAAGCTTTCTTGGTGAGTGAAACCGAGATGAAATCTGAGAATTTGTCACTTTTGAGCTTGCTAGTGAAGCAGATCTGAGAATCAGAGAAGGTGCTCGGTGAATATCTGTTGTGCTGAATTAAGTTGAAACCAGACAGTGACGACTCCTCTTGAAGGAGCCAGTCACAGCTGGTAAACTCTGAGGCAAGAAACCACTTGCCTCTGATGACCAAACACGCATCCTCAGGGAACTGCTCTCCCCACGACCACCCAGCAGGCGGATCGCTCTGGGCGCTGTGTCCACGTGGCTGGCGTGGAGCAAGGACACTTCCTGAGGTTACAGGCCCAACCACGCCTGGCTGGGCATGGCCGGTCCGGCTGTAGGAACAGCTTGACACTATTTGCCCTTTTATGATAAGATTTTCCCCCATCGTTAAAGGAATAACATGTTCATTATCAAAAGATTTTGCAGATACAGAAGCAGCAGAAAGGGCCACACAACACCCAGAGACACATCACTTAAAGACAATCTGGAGGTTGGAACGTCCCTGCCATCATTCGCTGGTGTCCCGCACACATTTCCACGTCACTGGGAACCTCACGGCTCGTGGGGCCCGCGGCGCCGTGCGGGTGTGCTGGACTCTCCCTCTTCCTTCCGTTGGGCACGTGTGTTACTCTTGGAAATCACGATGCCGTGACTACCCTGGGGGACAATGCTTTTTCCCCGTTTGACAGTATTTTCGCAGGACAGTTTCACAGGAGAGGGACCGCCACGGCGAAGGATGTCGAAACCTTTAGCTATGTACTTTAAAAATGCGTACCTTGGTTTCCCACAGAATACCTAAGGTTAAAGTTGTTATTTATACAGAGGTTCTTCAAAAAGACAATATAATCCACTGTAGTATCTTTATCGATGTTGTACTGTTGTGCAAACCTAAAATAGAAATATGCCTTAGTGATTGGAAATTACGATAGAGACTCTAAAATGAGGAGAGATTTTGCTAGGGTCCCCTTTACCCTGGGGCTGATGTCCATTTTAAGGGGAGATTTTGCTAGGGTCTCCTTTACTCCAGGACTGATGTCCATTTTAACATGCGTTTCTAGCTGGAGCTTGGATGAAAAGTAAACCTTAGGATACGCCATGCTTTATTTAAAAACGCAAGGAGATCACTTTGCTCAGTGGTGGCTGCATACAGGCTTCAGTGGGACAGGGACGTCTCAGCCTGCAACGCCACAGGGGGTGGCCAGGGCTTATGCTGCACGGGAGCCACCTCTACACGCAGAGCAAAAGGAGGTCCCGCTTTCCTTTGATAATTGGGGGGAATGGATCTGGGCCAGGAGACAGTTAACGTAAAGTTTCTATAACCAGAGAAACCTAGAGCTGGGTGGAAGGGAAAACCTAGCCCATCTACTTGACCAAGCGTATCATTCCATCAGAGAAACTGAGGCCCAAGACGACATACTGCTTCAAAGCAGTCAGTGTGGCAGGTGGGAGGGGAGGGGGCTGTCTTGGCACTTTCTATGATTTCTGTAAAGTACGAAAAAAAATTTTATGCATATGCAACGTTTCTCCTTGGAATATATTGAGATACTCTTTTTTTTTTTTAAGTTAAGATAAATAGGATGTTTGGAACTTTTCTCCAATTATTCAAATCTGCCACTTGATAAATGGTTTTCTAGACCATTTCTGCATTATTACATTTATAAAAAAAAAATTGACAGTTTTTAAATGTTTGGTTACATTATCTCCACATGTGTTGGTTTCTATAATTACCCAATTTCATGCTGCTTTCTAAAAATTTAGTAATTATCACTGAAAGTATTTGTTATTTTTGTTTTCCAAATTTAACAAAGAGTAATGTCATGTATTCATTTCAGTGCATACCTTTTTCCACTTTGATGAATCTTGTCTATTGTTCTAATAAGAAAAATTATCTTGAGATATGATAGCTGCCAGATGTTAACACTGAAACTCTTGAAATAGCTCCATCTTTCATCCACAGTGTCTGTCTTGTGAAAAGAAGGCTGTAAGCTCAGGACCCCAGAAGCGGCACCTGGTGTTCTCCCTTTTGAGTGGCAGCCCTAGAGAAAGCGCTGGCTACGCTGCTGCTCCAGGAAAATGTCGGATGCTGATAAGGATCTCGTCTCCAGCCTTCCGGTTTACAGGTCCTGGCTTCTGAGAGGATCCCGGCCTCGCCTAATGCCTGCCCCCCGCCCACGTTCACAACAGCTGCCACGGATTCACTGGGCACAGACAGACAGGATTCGTGCTAATGTTCCTACAGATGAAATTTCAAAAGCGAAGCCCCTGTACTGCCCACGCACGCAGTGTCTCCAAAGGCTTTCTGACGAGAATAAAGGCCTGGGAGACAGAACCGTTCCTGAGATGCAACAACCAAAGCCACGTTCCCAGGGACCCGATCTCTGGGCAGGGGAACTCACAGGTCTGCAGAGACTCAGGTCTACAAAGGGAAGGACGCCAATAGCCCCATAAACCTCCTCGTTGTCACCACCTGGACCTGTGCCTGGGCTTCACACATCAGTTCAGGCAGCGGGCTGACCTCTAGTGAGCAAGTGAGTTTTTCAGGCTGCTCATAAATTGTTTCACCTGGGTTTGAGCACTTTGGCCTGCAGGCAGTGGAGGGCAGGGCGGTGTGAGTCGGGAAAGGAAAAACAAAACCCAGTGGGTCCCAGGATCCTCCGATTAAGTATAAAATCCTGCTTCCGTAGACTGGATGAGGTTCTGCAGCTTAACCAAAGCTGCTTATCAAAGAGTAAAGGGTGCTAATGGGATCTTTACGGTTATGCTATCGTCACCATGAATCGAGCACCTACTACGTGCCTGGCGCATCGCGGGCATACTTTGTATCTTACGTGGAATCTTTGGACCAGCCCTGCAAGGCAGGCTCCTCAGTCTCCATTTCTTTAAGAGAAAACTAAGCCTCAGAGAGGCCGGGGAGCCTCCCAAGGCCCTAGAACCAGGCAGGGCACAGCCCTAACCCCCAGCATGCCTGACTTCCAAGCCCAGGCCCCTCCCCCCACACCTGGCACTGCAGATTGATATTAAATAGAAAGCTGTTAGATTTAAAAAAGGAGGGGGGATTCAAAAATGCATTATGTTTCCTGCTCAAAACTAAAAAGGCAAAGTTAATACTGAAGCAGCTTCTCAAGGAAAGAGTATATTCTTGAGCCTCAATAAGAAAAACATTAAAGCAATTGAAGAAATGGGCTACTTTGATCTTTTGCATTTCCATTCTAAAGGAAAGCAATTCTATTAAGTTTCTCAAGTCTTACGAAAACAGTATTGTTTTTGAGGCTTAAGAAAATCTCGAATAAAAATTTGTGGAGTTCTTTATTATTCAATACTTATGAGATGGGGAAACAGACAGTAACATTTTTTATAGATTTACTAGGTTGGAGACTGCAGTGCCAAACACAAGGTTTATTGTCAAATAAAACACTGTTTTGTTTTTTGATTGCCTGTTTTAAAAGAGTGTTGCTTCTGTTCTATAATTGCGTGCACAAAATTATTTAATTTGTTTTGTTTGGATCTTATTCTGGACACTTTCCCAGCCGGAAAGATGTAAAAATTAAAACATCTATTATGGCTTTTATATTCTGAGGTGGGTTATAAAGAGGAAAAAAGAAGAAATTATTCAAAAGACTAAGAAATCTCCATTTTTAAAAAAGTCTCCTGCTTTCTTTTCAAAGTCTCTTGCTTTTCAGACCCTGCAGTGCCCATGGCACAGTCACATGCCCTCTTGACTTCCTGCCACAGAAGCGACCTCTTCCGCTCCTAGCGGAAGCCACAACGTCTTAATGCAAGGAAAACCACAGCGACACGTTTTAATAGCGATTTACAACTGCAGGCTCGGTACTTTTGTTAGTGGCCTGGCAGATATTCAGAGAAGGGGGAAAGGCAGGAGGAGGGAGAATACCATCCGGTTAAGTGCTGTGAACATCAAGTTAAACGGGGACCCACCCGAGAGTGGCCTGCACACAAAACTCAAGTAGCTACAGACGTCGAAATGTTTGGCTTCTTCTACATGACCTGCAGCTTACTGGAGGCTCAAAAAAAATGCTCGTGCCAGCTTCCACACACTGCCCTCGAGTCAGGAGCAGGTGGCAGTGGCTTTCAAACACGAAAGAACAGCTAAATGTTCAGTCAGTCACTGTCCCCCGCGGCGACGCCCACCCCCCACCCCAACCTCAGCGGTAATAGTCCTCTGAGAAAAATTAAGTTTCGGTTGTTATACCAGGATGCAATAGGGAACACATCGACAGACGAACAAACCCTGAAATGTGTCCTTCTCCTCCTAAACCCAGGCTTTGAGTAAAAGTCAGCTGTGAGCTGGCAACACATGGGATGGAGGGTGTGGTGCCAGCCAGGAAAAGAGAGACGGCTGGTGACGCATCGCTCAAATAATCGCGATGCGCTAAGTCTGCAGACCAGATGACGCTCGCACCCCAGGGTACTTAAGGGATTGGAACCGCTGGCTCCCGTTTCTGAAAATCCGTGGAGCGCGCTGCGAGAATGCGGGAGAAAGGCCAAATGACGAGCGCCTCTTTTTAAAAGCCGTCCGTCAAAGGAGGCGGGAGGGAGGGCCGTGCGTGGACGCAGTGTGCCCGATGGTCCCATTTGGAAACTGGGTTCGAGTTCCACTGAGCGATCGCCCGGCGCACCATCACTCACTCACTTTTTGAATTCATCGTCTTCCATCTTCAGACAGAAGGTCTCCAGAACCCTCCTCAGCTCGTGCAGTTGGATTAGACCGGTCTTGTTCGCGTCGATGAGCTTAAGAGCTTTGATAATAGTTTTAATGTTTTTGAAAATCTGTGTATAAAAGTGATTTAGGAAAAGTCAAAAGATCCGGTGTTGAAAACCAAAATGGTAATGCAAGTTTTTAAATGCTTCTTATAAAATAAAATGCTTTCAAAGACTAACAGTCGTAGGTACTGCAAAATGACATGTCTATGGGAAAAAAAAGAGAACACTTTGCATTTATTGAATGTTTCCAAGGCAATTTTCTCTGTAAACAGTCTTAGTAGGTTTTTAAGAAACCCTTCCCGATGTAAAGCAATAAGTCTCATACACAATTCGTTCCCTTGTAAGCCATATGAAAAATCTTTTTTGTTAATTGATACTTAAAAACTACAGTTCTGGCATACCTGGACTTGTACAATTCTTATTTTTCATGGCTATATGCAAACTAAGAACTAAGAGCTGAATGAAAAATACGACTATATTTCAACTCCTCTGAATTTTTAAAAGATATTACAGAGAAGTTTCATAGAGATCTTTCCCAAATTCAGCAAATGCATCTTTATTGGGCACACGAACGTGGCGAGTATTGGGCCCCAGGGAGACGCAGAGAGCCATGAGCTGTGCTTTGCCCTTAAGCTACTTACACTGAGAGGAGAGAAACACCCACTGGGATGCCACATGTGCTGAGCATGGAGCCACGTGGCTGACTCTTCCCAACCCACGGGAAGGCAGTACGACTACGTCCCCACTTTTAGATAAAACTGAGGTTCAGGGAGGCTATACGAGTCACCCAACACCACCCTGCTAGATGCTGATCAATCCTTTAACCACGCCACCTTGCAGAGGAGATAAGACATAGAAGAAAATGGGCCCTGGGAACAAGAGCCAAATGACAGAGACAAACGAGGAGCTGTGGGCCTTCACAGGAGAGAACAAGCACTCAGCCAGAGCCCTCTGGGGGGCTTCCTGCAGGAGGTGGCATCTGAGCTAGGAGGGGTGGCTGGGTGATCACTGAACCAGCACTGGGCGACCTCTCAGGCTGGCGGGAGCGTGGAAGGGCTTCCTCCATGACAGGGTGTGAGGCCCAAGACAGGACCATGGAGGAAGAGCGATGAGTGGCCGGGAGGGCTGGATCCTGGACGGTCTGGTTCTCCTGTCCTGTCCTGGACCAAGTCCAAGTGCAGCCAAACTCTGAGGGAAATGAGTTCAGGCTGGAAAGGACAGGCCATCGGGCACTCACCTAGCTGCCCCTCCTCGAGACCATGGACCAGCCATTGCTCCTCCTGCCCCCACCCAGACATGTCCTTAGACGTCTTTGCTTGTCCTGTGGCTTTAATGACCAGCTGGTGGCTCTCAGGTCTGTCCCCCACCCCAGCATCTCTTGTGAGCCCCAGTTAGAATGTCCAACTGACTGCCTAGTGAGATCAACCTTGAGAGCCTCGCAGACACCCCAGCTTCACCAAACCCCACGTGCCCTCAGCCCCCATCCCAGGACACGGCAGACCCGCCCTGCCAGGCCCTCCTCACATCCCATACCTGTGGTCCACCCGGCCCATCGGGAGAGCCTAGCAGCCCTCCTTCCATGTGTCCGCGGAAGCCACCGTGTCCTGCTCCCTCCACCTCACACCCTACAGCGATGTGAGGACCTCCCAGCTGGTCTTCCAGTTCCCACACTGAACTCAGCTGCTCCTCCACACAGCCTAAGGCATCCGGTGTAAATGTGCATCTGGGCGTGGCCCCCTCCACCCAGAGCCCTCCAGAGGCGCCATCGTATCCAGGTGCAGGCCAGCTCCCGCCGTGACCCGCGGGCCCCTCACATGGCTCATGGCAGCGCTCCCGCCTCACCTGCCCCAGCTGCCCGGTCCAGGCCTTCGCATGCCCTGGACCCCGCCCCTCAGGCCCCTGCCTCCTGCCCCAAGGCCTTCGCCTTTGCTGTTCCTTCTGCCTGGAGCATTCTTCCCCAGAGAGCCGCTGGCTCCTCCTCCACTTCATTCAGGTCTTGGCCCAAGTGTCGCCTCAACAAAAAGGCCTCCCTTGACCATACCTGTATGTTAGGGCCCCACCCCCAACCCTCGTTTCCTCCTCGAAGCACTTCTCACAAATGGATGTAACGCCTATCTGTAGTGACTGTCCCCCCCGCAAGTCTGCTTCCTGGGAGCAGCATGCTGGTTGCCACTTCCCCCGGGGCCTAGACAGCAGCTGGCAGAGTGCCACTCTCAGTAAACACCTGTTTGAGTGGATCTATGAGTCCATCTTCCTTTCACCTGCTGGGAAAAAGGCCACACTCTGAGGAAGCCTGGTTATACACCTGCAAATACCTCCTCGGGGCCAATGCCGAATGCAATAAAGATGACAGTAATATAATTGCACAAATAGTAATTGAATGTCGGCCGCGTGCAAAGCCTGTGCTGAGCTGCACGCACGTCTCCCACTTGTCACAAGCAGAGAGCACTGGCTGAGACCAAGTTAACATCCAAAAACGGAGGATACCAAGCGAGGAAGAGCGGGCATGGCATCGGCCGGCGGAGTGTCCACCTCGGCTCCGTCACTTCTCTGAGAGAATCGAGCCCCAGCCGCGGGCGCCCGCTCCCAGCACCCAGGCTGCCACCACGTCCCGGTTCATCGCCTCCGGCGGAGCGGAGGGCATGAGGCGCTGGGCTCTTTAACACCCCAGAGCAGCCCATGTGGACCCCCAGCGTGGACCGTGGCGGGGAGGGCAGCTGGCACAGAACCCACACCCACCAGAGGTGTGCCTCCAAGTTCCTTATCGTGTGTCAGACCAAAGTTTGGCAGGATCCGAAGTGAGATGCACGTGGTGAGGCTGATCAGAGGCAACTAAGTTAGGGCCGCGGTGAGTGAGGCTCGTCCCGTGCGGGAGAGAAGAAAAGGGCATGAAGGATAACGTGGCTGGGGTCACAGTGACCATGCCGCGCCCCGCCCCACTTCCCTGCTGCCTTGTAAAGGGAGAAGAGCGTGGGAGAGGAAAAGGGAACGATGAGGGTGGTGTGGAACATCCACCTCCTTTCGAGGCCAGCCAGACATCTGCCTTTTTGGGGTAACTGGGACAAGGCTGCATTAGGAGCCAACTGTCTCTGAGCCTCCGGTTTACCTGACCCCCCCACCCCAGCTCCGCTCTCGCGATCACGAGCCCCCGCCCCCACAGGCCCCGGCTCCAGCCGTACTGAGCCACTTCAGGTCACAAGCACAGCAGGGCCCGCGTGTGGGCTGGACAGTCCTCGCCCAGCCTGCCAAGCCCTAGAGGGTCCAACCGGCCCCTCAAGCCTTCTCGACCTCACCTCACCCCTCCCACTCTCGCCTCCCACTCTGCTCCGGGTCCTGGGCTCCTTGCTCCTCACACACGCCACACACTCACTGGCCAAGGCTGCGGGCCTGGCCTCCTGCTGGACAGCTCCCCCTCCGCCCTCCTGCGGCCTGGGTCCTGCCTCCGCCACCTGCTGCCCCTGCTGAAGCACACTCATCCCGCCCTCATCACTCCCTCCGCTTCTCTCCTTTGCATTCACCCACAACTGGATGGGTCTCGTTTTTTTCTGTTGATTGTCTTTCTTCCCCCGCTGAAATGAAGACACCAGGGGGGAGGACTTGGTTTTGTGTGCCCCCGTATCTTGGGGCTAGGACAGCACCTGGAGTGTGCACGTCCGCCAGTGCTTGCAGAGCAGGTCACCACGCTGTGTCTGCTGCCGGAGGCCCTGCCTGCGCCTGTCACTGTCCCCTCTGGGGTAGGAGCCGGCGCCTTCCCTTGCGGCTTTCCCTAGTCCACTTCTGTCTGATCACTGGCTCCCTGACTTCCATCTTGACATCTTGGTGTATTTCTGCCTGGACCTGGTACCCAGCTCCCTCTCGACTCCGGCTGGCCTGTGCTCTCCAGGTGCTTCATCCCTACCCTTCAGATCCGCACTGCTCTGAGGTGGGAGTGGAGACGGCTCCACGAGGAGAGGGAAAAACGGTGCGAGTTAACGAACAAGAAGGGCCACCGCCTCTCGCTTCCTCCCTCCGAATCCAGCACGGGTCTCAGAAAAGATGTGGCCTCGCCCCGTGATTGCCAGACACGGGCCTGAGAAAGGGCGCTCTCCTGGCCCCGCTCCGCTCCCCATGGGGGCCTGACTTCCTTTCCCGCATTCCAGGGGTGGCAAACTCTCGCCTGCTGCCTGTTTCATACCCTGCAAGCTAACGTTAGTTCTTTGAATTTTTATATGGTTGGAAAAATCAAAAGAATGATATTTGGTGACATGTGAAAGTTATGTAAATTTCAAATTTCAGGATCCTAAGTAAATGTAACTGGCACCCACCTACACCATTTATTTACATATTGCCTCTGACTACTTTCCCCACATGGGCAGAGTTGAGCAAGCGGGCAGAACACTGGGTCCCCAAAGATAAAAATGTTTACTACCTTTACCGCAGCAGTCCACGACTCTTGTTCCACTCTCTCCCGTGCACCCCCACGCATGTGTGAGTGGGTGGTAAGTGTTGGGGGCTTTATATACACACACACAAGCAGAGGCACCGAGGATTCAGAAAGCCAGAAGAGCGAGGTACGACTTTAAAGACTCAAGCGCCAGGAAACGGGCCTCTTCGGAAGTCGCCCAAAGTCTTCTCGGCCCAGCCACGTTCCTTACCCCTGTGCCAGACTCGGTCCCAGCCTGTCACAGGCAGCCAGGCCCCGCAGTCTGGGGCAGAATAGTGCACGCCCAGTCACAGGCTCTGAAATGGGACTCCGAACCCCAGCTCCACGCCATTATGCAGGCACCTGGAACAGTGGCCTGCTCCTCTCAACTCAGTTTCCTCACCTGTGAAAAGGGGGTGCATGAGGTGCTGCAGCGGTGTGTGGGTGAGGTGGATGAGCGCGTGTGTGCAAGTGCCTCACGAGGAACATGCTTAGCAAATGCAGTGTGACAACTGCTGACTACGAGCAAAGGCTGGGGACAGAGACCCACGTAAGCAGGAAACCACACACCCGTGAGGCGGAAGAGTAAGTGGCTGAACCAGCACAACTGCCCCCTGCCCAGCAAAGTCCTCTGACCCCTTCGCTGCCCTGCTGCCCGGCCTAAGTTAACATAAGCCTTGAGGAGGCAGAAGGCCTCGAGTGGGCGAGAGTCCGGGGCCAAGGAAAGGGCCTAGATCCATGACTATTTGTTGAGTGGATGAATAGATGGATGATGGGTGGAATGATGGATGATGGAAGAATGGAGGGATGGAGGGACGGACAGATGGATGGATGGATGGATGGACAGATGAATAGGTAGATGATGGGTGGGTGGGTGAATGGATGAGTGGGTGGATGAATGGATGGATGGACAGATGAATGGGTAGATGATGGGTGGGTGGATGGATGGATGGATGGATGGACAGACAGGGTAATTGCAGCGTTCATGGGGAGAAGATTTCATAAGCCAAGGAAATCCTTGCATAGACAGGAGAGGTGCCTGAAAAAGGGCAGATGGGCATCTATTGCCCAGTGGACTTAGTGATCTGCTCTGCCTCTTCCCAGGGACAGGAATTAAGAGCTGGACAGAGACAAGGAAGCAGAGCGGGAGGGGCAGATTCGAGCAATCTGCATGCCTGTTATCAGCATGGACAGGACAGGTGGACTTTCCATAGGTTAAGTGGAGATCGAGAAAGGTAGAAGCTTGAACTGTCCCACTCCCAGGGGCTGTTCACGGGTGAGGGGACATGAGCAGCCTGCAGTAGAGCTGAGGAGGAGAGGGGCTGACCTGGAGCTGACCGGCCTCACCAGGAAGCCATTTGGCTCGAGGCCTCCAGAGCGAGCGCTGATCACTCCCCACATGCCCTGTGGGCGAGCAGCCTTGCGCTGGGCCCAGGGAACGCAGGAGAGGGAGGAGGACTCTCCCTTTCTTCAGCCCTCACCACAGACCCAGCAAACTGGGAGAAAGGAAGCCGAAAGAGGGAGAGAAGGAAGTGCAAGCCAGCCATGCCCCCAAGCTGCAGGTCCCTGGAGCCAGAAGGAGGGGTGGAGAAGCCCGCTGAGCTGGCTCTCACCTCGAGGCTTAAAACTGGACTAGCCTGCGCTGGCCTTGTCGATACTAAAGGTGACCAGAAAGCCTAAGGTTTCCTTAAGGGACAAAGAAGGCAGATTTGCTAGCACTCGCTTGAGATCAGTGCGAAGCGAAGAATCAAACCGCTTTGTGTTCGTACCCCACTGAGTTCGGATGCTTCAATAAACTGCTGACAGTGGATGTTATTATTACTCTGTAGTTCTTTGTTTAAAATTCTTTTTATAGCACTTTGAGCTGCAGGAGGGAAAGCTATGAACCCAAATAAATACGACCGTCCAGACTTTAGAGGACGTGAGGGAAGACCTACGCCGCGGCGCTGGGGCCCGGCCTCTCCCCACGTGGGCTGCGAGTCATCACTCTCCGGGCCTGGCCCTGCCGTGGCCCTTCGGGGAGGGAGGCACGGCTCCTTCGTGCTCAGTAACTGAAACCCTCCACGACTGTCGACTGTCGTCTTATTAGCTCCTGTCTAGCTGTTTCCTGTCTAGTTCCTCACCCAGAACCACCTTTTTCTTGCCTGGTTTCTGGCAGAAGGGAGTCGGCACTGCACCCCGCCCGCCTGCCTTCGGACCGGACCCTGGGGGGGCGGGGGGCTGCTAGCAGCCCCTACGTCTTGGCTCTGCGGCGAAGTGGAAGGGTTCGGCACCCGCTGCTGTCCGTCTGGCACCTTTCTGTCACCACGACTAAATCCATTTTAAATTTAAGGAGGAATTTTTTTTTTTTTTTTAAATGAAACCATGAAAAAAGGAGTTCTCTGACAATAAACACATCAACGCTCATTTTCCTTATTATTCTACTTTTGGCTATTTCGTATAAAATCTTTAATTAAAGTTTTTCTTTGAAATTGTCATTATCAACCCAGAAGAAAGAAAGGAGGAGAAAGAAAGAACAACACAGCTGTGCAGATAGGAAGCGCTATTCAGGGCTAAATGAACTGGAACGGAATAAGGAGCTTGACTGTTCTGTTCCGAGTTTTGGCTCCATATTCTCAGCAGCACAGTCTAACTCGTCACTTTACATCAACTCCATCTGTTTACACTCTGCAGAGTATTGGCTTCCTACCGTGAACGTTTCCTATTTACCAGCTGGTAGAGATGAGCCAAACCAGATAGGAAAAAATTAGACTGCATTCAGAACCTCATAAATGCACACTTTCAACTTGGGGACATGTGGGAGGAACGGGCGGGCATCCCTCACCTTTAACAAAGGCGGCACCCCCGTGCCTCCAGGGTGATTCTGTCTTAGGGGACTGGTGCTCCCCACAAGGGCTGAGGACTAGGCGGTTGCTTCTTGCAAATCCTGCCTTTACCAAAACTTGAAGAGGCTCACATAAAGAGACATCTAAGTGAGACCCATGAAAACAGAGAAAAGGGAGCTGAGTCAAAAAGAGCTAAATCAACCTAAAAGTCATACTTGCTATAATGGAGCAAAAATCCAAACACCCAGTTTCGGGTTTCCTTGCAGCCAAGGTGAAAAGAAAAACTTGCTGTTATACGTATGCACCACAGGCCGAGTAAACCTTCCCCACATTTGATTTTCATTTTTAAAATGTTTACCTGCAACATATGGCTTAAAGACTTCTAGTAAGAAATTCTAGCTACCCGCTGAACTTCTGACACAGCTGTGAAAACGAGCCGCAAATCTAAATACCTAGGGACTTAAAGGGGTGCTAAATCTATGTGGATGTGTTTCTTTGACAATTCCAAGGAAACATTTCCTGTCTCTCTCTCCTGTTTAGCTCCTGGGACGGGCTCCACCCTAGCCACACAGGCTTCGCTCACAGGACAGAGCTGCTCACGGGAGGGGCGAGCAGTCACCTCCTGGGAACTCGGCGTGTCCCCCACACGCCAGAGGCGCTGGGCCAGGGCCGGCGACGGGTTACTCCTGAGGTCTGACCACAGGAGCCTCGCCCCCAGCTGCTCTCCCACACATGTCCACTGCACTGCCGACACCCGCCTAAGACCCCCTTTCTCAGGCCATAGTCCCCTCATCAGGCCTTCGGTGAGACCCCCCCATCCCACCGCCATATGCCTCAGGGTTAATCCCCAAGTCAGAGACACCCCTCTTTTCCTCCAGCCTCCCCTCCAAATTCGTTCTGTCCCGCCCTGCCCTGAGAGACAGAACTGGGCTCGGGACAGTCGCGGGCTCATCTTCCCACTACCCCGACGCCTCCCCACCGGCCCCACTTCCAGACCACGACCCCAAAAGCTACCCCGCATCTCACCCTCTGCCCCCCCCACCCAGGCCGAGTCCCGCTCCGACCCTGGCCTGAGAGGTCGCTTCCCCGGCTGTCCCTATGACTGGCCACTTCCCCTGCGAAGCTTGTCACTCCATCCAGTAACCAGTCCCTGGGTTCCTATCTGGCACTGAAGTGACAACACTGAGCAGGAGAAGGCGCCCGCTCCCAGGGGACTTGTATCCTAGCGGTAAACAAGTAAACAAGCAAGCAAAACTCCCAAGATGCTCTGAGTGTTGAGGAAAACACAGTTGTCGACGGTGACTCAAACACCACCCTGGAGGGATCCCTCGTGGTGAGTGCCGTGAGCCAGGCAGCCAAAAGCCGCGGGCCTCCCAAGGGGGTCTCAAGGACCCCAACTCACGTCTGGAACAGCTAATTCTGGGTGTCGGATGGAACGCAGATCATAAGGGGCGAGTGGGGACAGGAAAAGCAGTCCGGGGGTTGTTGACAAAGCAAAGGGCGGGGGCAGAGATGGTGGTGGGCTGGAGAGAGGTGGGTGGGTTCAGGATGGGCCTCCGGATACAGCAGACAGGACTGGCTGGCGTGGGTGGGAGAGGGGCCGGCGCGGAAATGGCTATGAAGGCCGGTCCTAGGCGTCTGCTTGAACAGCTCAGTGAACGGTAACGCCATTTACCAAAGTGGGAGGAGGGTGTCAAGGGAAGAAAGCTTCTCAGGTTTGGGAGTGAGGAGGAGAGTACGAGTTCTGGTTTGCCTTGTGGACAGTGATGGGGCCGGAGCCTCAGACGGAGGCGTGAACGCAGCCACCGTCAACGCATCGCCCTGTCACCCTTCCCCTCTGCAGCTTCAAACCATGGACGGCCACGCACCATCACCATCGTCTGACTTTCCGCATGAGAATCCGCGCGGCTTATCTCCTCGAAATGCAAACTCCTGACGCTCACAGTCACTTCCGGCACTGCGGTAAGTTCATCTCATAATTAATTCTCACGCAGACTCAGCACCGCAATCGCTGCAACAGTTTCCCGTTCCACGCTGAGGGACCAGTCTGCAGAAAGGCCGCGAGAGCTCAGGGCCACTTGGCTGTGTGTGTCGCACACTCAGCTAGGGAAGTCCAAATGCTCCAGCCCGCTTCCCCTGCACCCCGCCGCGTTAAACATTTACCCCCACAATCCTGTCTGTACTACTGATTTGCCGCATATGGTAAGAAAGACGTTATTATTATTTTTTAAATAAACTTAGTCTGAAATAATTACAAATCCTCATATCACAAAATCTTTGCTTTCATCTCCCGATAAAGTCTTTAGTAAATTAATAATAGAGCAACCAAAAATAGGTCCTGGAGTAGAAGTGTTTTCAATATAATTTTTTTTTTTAAATGGCAACTGATTATTTTGTTATGTGAAATTCTCTAGATCAGAATGTAAGCACTGTTCTTCATTTAGTTGCACGCAGACACAAGCGTAAGAGCTGTGACATTATTAATCACTATATTCAGTTATGATTGATAGGCTTTTCTGCGGGGAGGAAAAAGTGCCTCAGATGCAATCTGTCCCAACAGCTCTGCGATATGCTAATATTTTCTTCAGATGAAAGAGAAGATGTGTTCAAATACCTGCTATAATAGGCAATTAATACCAAGAGCACCAAGGTAGACCTGATAAAAGTGGAATTAGGAGAGTACTGCCAATTAACCGAACGCTGGTATGTTTTAGTAAATGGCCTCATTCTGAGTTTGACACAGTCGTCTGCATTCCAGTGCATTTGTTCATGCTAACGCGGTGTGACAACGTGAGGGTACGTTTATGAGATGGTTGTGATTCTGGCAACTGTTTCTTTATTCCTCAAGCCGTAATTTTTTAAATTTCATTTTTGATGAAAATTTGTCTATATAAGAAAATAAATCTACCCATCACTTGTGTCTCCTCTTCGTGGATGTTGCAGACCAAGCGGGCAGCTCAGTACCTTTAGTTATTTACTAACTGCTTCTGGAATGACCAAGGCTACATCTATAACCTCCAAGGCACCCGGGCAGTCCCATAAGCCCTGTGTTAGTCACTCGGTGTCTAACAGACACACCAGTCACGCCGACTGGGTACACTGGGTAGACCAGATGTTCTGACGCAGCACCCAGGTTTACAGAGTGTGCCCAGCTTAGGTGGTGATGGGCAAGGGAGTAAACAGCCTGGGGCTCAGGATGTGTTTCTTTCTTTTTTTCTTTTTTTAATGTCTTTAACTGTATCCTACATTCTTGCATTTTCGTCTTCACTTAAGAAGAGTTTTCTGTTGGGGGCGCGAAGGAGGGGAGGAGGCTCGGCATCCCTAAACACTTGCTGTGTTCTTACGCTGTGCTGTGTCCTTACGTAGATCAGAATGGCTTCCCGTGTCTCTGAACTCCTTGGACACGGGCACAGCGAGCATTTGCCCCACCTCAAGTGGCGACACGAGACGTGCTTCTGCTGTCAGCCTTTTCTTCCACTTCCGCCTTACCCTCACGTGGGGAGTCGCAAAGATAAAACAGTAAAAAGACCAAAATTTAGTGAGCTGGCAACGCACTGAGGCTTTGCTTTAGCCCTTTGCATCTGAGCAGAATGCGAGGGCCTGG
>CM053503.1:1892770-1936440 GCA_028627145.1 Eidolon dupreanum | reverse complement strand
AACGTTCTGGTGTTCATGGCGTCAGCCAGGAAAATTCAGACAAACATTTTGTGGATTTCTGGCTATTTCTGATTTCCAAATGTATGAAAATCTCAGAAGAGTTCAAAAAGGAAAGAAAATTTGTCACATTTCAAACCAACATATTGAATCAAATAAATTAAACCATGATTCTCAAACTGCTCGTGTAACTGACAGGTTCAAATGCATTTTAAAAAGGGGTCTGATTCCAACCCCTGAATGCCATAAACATGTCCTCCCTCCGGAGCTGTGCGCCGGGACATCCAGCCACCACGAGCGAACAGGAACAAAGCTGCACGCTCCCTGTCTCAACGCACGCCGCGGCTCTCGCGGCTCCGTGACTCCGCACTCGGCTCCCACCCCTGTGAGTCTCCCTGGGTATCTGGCCCGTGCTGCTCTTGATTGGCACTTACTGCTGAAAAGCAATCGTCATCTCTTTCTAAAGAAAACCTTGCTTCGGCCTTAGACAAAAACCGAAAGACAAGCCCTACTTATAGTGATTTCAAGTTAATACAAAAGGAATTCATATCCCGGGACTTCTGTTGGCGTCACTGAAGAGCTGCCACCTGAGGCGTCGAAGCCATCTGGGGGTGGGCTCTCACGTGGGCTTGTGGTGAGAACTGTTCAGTCAGGCGACTCTGACATGGAACAGACGACAAGACGCGGCCCACTTCACATCACCCACCTCTGCCAACGACTACTTCTGACGAAGGGTGTTTTTGTAAAAAAAAACAAAAAAAAAATTTGGTTTTTTACATGATCTCTATTACCTTTTCTCCTATTTGGATTTCAAGTTCTTTCAACGTCCGACAGCAACTCATTTCATTTCCATTGCCCCTTAAAAACAAAAATAAAAACTTTTTGTTAAAATGGCTTAACCAAAAGATGTTTATATGGGACATGCAGCAATTAAGACTACACGGATTTTGAAATCATATATTTTTAAATGCGAGGTATTTCTTGTGCACTGTCATCCGCCAGAAGCGTGAGCTTGGGCCAGGTACTTAGCTTCCAGCTGCCTGGCTTCCTCATCCAAAAAATGAAATAGAGCATTTGCTCCCCCTGGGGTAGGGCGGGACCCAAGTAAAGAGGGCCGGAGATTGATGAGCATTGGCCATGGCCAGGCTGCACCTCAGGCAATGCTCCGACAGCTCTGGGGGTTAGGGGTCGCCATCGCCCCAGCCCAGGTCGGGTAGTGGAGGTGCCCAGCTCAGACCTTGGCAGTCTGGCTGCAGAGCCCGGCCCTCACCCTCCTGCTGCCGCCCTTCATCCTGACCTCTGTGGGCTCCCAGGCCACTCAGGCACACTGTCAGTCACTCGTAAAGAACTTTATGGCCGACGTGTGTCTATACCATTATAACATTCCTTGGCCCCACCGGCTTTTTTTTTATTAACCGTTTCTGATTTCGCATTGTCCGCACACCCATAAAGCAGTCCGAGCCCCTGCTGGGAACAAGCACGCCGGGAGGGAGGAGGGCATTCTGCTCCTCGGGCACAGCGCCCATCCAGCGCCTCTGCCCAGGCCCGGGCCGCAGCCGTGCCCAGGACTTCCTGAAAAGGCTTAAGGCTAGAGACAGTGACGGCCGGGAAATAAGCAAACAAGACATGTGAGTCGAAGTACTAGCAGGTGCCGAGAAAACGAAGGCGGACGGGGGAGAGGCTGGAGACGGGGAGGGTGGGGTAGCGGTCATCTGCACAGAGGCTGACGGGCCAGGGGCTGTCGGTTCGGAGAAGTGCTCTAGGCAAAGCTAAGGGGACTCGCAGTGGCATGAAGCTCAGAGCAGGCAGGAGCTGGCACACCCTAGGGGTGCTACTACGGGAGGTCTGGGCGCCCAGAGCCCCGCAGGCAGGCGGAGGAACACAGGTGAGTCCCGAGCGGAGGCCGACACCTGCAGGCAGTGACAAAGCATCCAGATGTCACACTGGGGTGAAAGGAAGCCCCAGGGCATTTTGCACAGGACTGAACTTCATTTTACGGAGGAGGAAACTGAGGCTCGGAGGGGCTAAGTGCCACGCCCAAGATGAAGCTGGAGCCTTGCCAGGAATCCGGTCTGCGGATTCTCTGTTATAAGTAAAATTTTAATATTGTTTTAATTGTGTGTTACATAGATAGAAAACACAATTTGCGACATATGTTTAAGATTTAAAGGATAAAAATCAGGCAAAGGCCTGTGCACCCCACCATCAGCTGGAGAAATGGGGCAGTATCTGTGCCTGGGGGGCTCCGCTGCCCCCCATCTCACCCTCCTCCCCAGATGGTCAAGGTCGTCAGCCTGCGGGCACTCATGGCGGCTCCACTTCCCCCTCTGCCCAATCCCGCAGCAGCCCTCCTCCCTTCAGTGTCTTCCCGAATCTGCACCCCGCACCCCAAACGCCACCTCCATCTGTTATTCCATATTAACCTAGTGACTCCAGCCTTCCTTAGTATTTACTGTAATGGTATGTCTTCTTAAGTCCTACCACTTTTATCCATTCTATAAACATGTATTTCGGTTTTTCTCTTAATCAATTTTACTATTCGTTATCTAGTCAGTCTTTGTTTTTAAGTGGGAACATTTATTATAACTACTGATACATTGAGGATTTCTATCTGCCCTGCCCATTCTGCTCCTTCTTGCCTTCTTTTTTATCATTCCACTTGTTTGCCTCTACAAGTTTGGGAGTTATTCGCTCCATTTTTAATCTCACTAATGGCTGCTCTGGAAATTATAACCTGCATACTTTTTCAAAGTCTAAGTTAGTCAAAACTTTTATCTTCCTACTGGACAATCTAACAATTCTGGAATGTTTAGTTCCGGTCCCTCCTCTCGATTTTAATATTACCACTACCAGGTATTTTAATTACACCCTATATTTAAAACAGTCATCGGTGTCGCCTGCAGCCATTAGTGTTTCCTACAGCCAGCAGGCATCTGGAGCCCCCAAGGGCGTACCACTGCCACCTTGGCTCTTCATTCCTCTCTGCGTCCTCTCAAACCCTCCACCTGGGATTGTCCCCTTCCACCTGAACTGTGACCTCAGAATTGCTTTACTGGGTCTTTTGGGGGCCAAATCTACTTTAGTTTCAGAATGTCTTTATTTCAATATTGAAAATACTGAAAGATATTTTTACTGGGTACACAATTCTAGGATAGCGGTGATTTCCTTTCAATGCATCACAACTATTAATACACTCTTTTCTCCTGGCTTCTACTGTCACTGTTCAGAAGTCACTTTTTTTTTTTAATGCCAGTTTATTTTTTTCATACTATATATACATAATTTTTCTTAGCATTTTATTTTTTTTATTTTCCCCCTCCCCTCCCTTCTGGTAACCACTAGTCCATTGTCCATGTCCATGAGTCTCTGTTTGTTTGTCCTGTTCATTTGTTGCTTTTAGGTTTATATCTCACATATGTGATATGTGATTTTCAACCTTTTCTGTCTGGCTTATTTTGCTTAGTATGATTATTTCAAGGTCCATCCATGTTGTTGGCAGTATTTCATCTCTTCTTATAGCTGAGTCATATTCCGTTGTACATATGTACCACAGCTTCTTTAGCCAATCATCTTTTGTAGGACACTTTAGAAGTCACTTTTGTCTAAATGTCACCCTTTGGCTGCTTTTAAGATCTCTTTGTCTTTGGGGTTCTGCCCTTACCCCTGTTTTTAATCCTGCTTGAGATTTAGCTTCTCGAATCCACAAGGTTGACCTTTTGCAAATTCTGGAAAATCCTTGGCCATTGTTTCTTTGGCTGTTACCTCCAGCCCCATCTCTCATTCCTCTCTTTACCGTATTCCAAGTACATGCTCTATGTCTCTGTGCTGCTCTGACTAATTTTTTTCTGACCGATCTTCCAGTTCACTTACTTCTTCAGCTGTGTCTAATCTGCTTATTAAATTCATTGAGCTTTAAGTTGTTATTATGAAATGTGACACATTTTCAGAAGAGTACATACAACATATATACACAGTTTAATTATAATTAAGACAAATGTCTCTTTAATGATTACCCAAACCAAGAACTAAAGCCTGGCACAGAAAGGCCCCCGTTTGGTCTGTCCCTCTCCAACCACGAAGTTCTTCTTCCTCCTGGAAATAACCACCACCCGAGCACTGAAGGTATCATTTCCTTTTATTTGGTTGCAATTTTTGCCACCTAGGTATATATCCCTAAAAAATACAGGTCAATTTTCCTTTTTTAATTTACATGAATAGATGTATTCTTTTGTTTCTTGCTCCTTCACTCAGTATTATATCTGTGAAAATCATTCAAGTTTCTAACTATAGGTGTCGTTTATTGGTTTTTCTATCTTTTATTAAATAAATATGTATTAAGCATCTACTGTGTGCCAAATATTGTCCTAGGGGCTAGGGACACATTAATAATTGGAACAGATAAAGCCCTCACGGTGCTCACGTTCTAGACTGACTATTAACCTAAAGGGTGTGGGAAGAGTGAGCTGTAGGGGAAAGCGCTACAGAAGAGGAAACGGCCTGTCAAAGACCCTAAGACAGGGACAACTAGAAGGTCAGTGGGTTCGGAGCACAGTGAACAAAGAGGACAACAGCAGAAGCACCTGTCGGGGAGGACAGCCAGGCCACAGAGGTCCTGTGGATCCATCTGGGATCGCCTGCCTTCTACCTTTAGAGTCTCTTCTAGAATTTCCTTTAGTCAAGATCTGTAAGACACGAACAAGCTCTGTTTTTGTGTGAAAATGTCTTTATTTTACCCTCCGTTTTTATTTTTTGGAAATGCTGCTTGCTGATTTAATCATGTCTTTCATCTTCAGAAATTCGAATAAGCTGTCCAAATTCAATTGACTTTTAGAGACATACAAACTTAAGACGAAATGCAGAAGGCTTCTTTTCTTTTGTATGAGTTCCTTTTCTGGAGTTTCTTTAGCAGCTTGTTTCTCTGTAGCAACTGATCTCTTTCCCTTCCAAATCCTGCTTCTCTTGGTTAAAAGCCTTCTTTCTTCCTTTCTTCTTTACCAGAGTCTACCTGGTAGAACCAGTTTCACATCTGCTGTTAACTAAAGCCTGAAGGCCAATACACAGTCTTTGTGAATGAATTTAGCTTCAATATAATTTTCAGGCTCCTCAGTAAGCTCTTCACAACTCTGTGGTGAGTCATCTTGTGTGATGTTCGAAAAGCTTTTAAAAACTTCAACTAAAATGTTTTGATTGTTTTATATATGGAAGGTTGTAGTTATTTTTTAAGGAGGTAGTTTGGAGCCAAGTGCCATATGGATTATTTAATATGCAGAAGACAGTCTATATGCAGAAATGTCCTATATGTCCATCAGAAGCAAAAACGTTCAATTTACTCATTTTAAATAGAATAATTCCTTGGATGTTTGAAGGGTTGATGATGATACTACCATTACTAGAGATGATGTGAGGTCTTCTATGCTACATACAAAAATAGTTCCACATTTGTCCTTTCCAGCTTTCATACACTCAGAGACACAGACTTTTGGATATCATTCCAGGTCTTCAATGTCTTTAGAAGCAAAACGTCCTTTTTAACTTCATGTTGTTCTCGACTTAATCAACCACCGTAGGGCATTCAGGAACTTCCTCATATGGTGACTTTTAAGACAGTTCTGGTAAAGCTAAGATGTCCAGGACAGAACAAGTGGTATAGCATTTCTGTGTTGTGTTCATTCTGTTGTCAAAGGCAGCAAGTTTTGGCTGATAGAAAATGTGACCTCTCAAACCACATTTCCAGACGGGAAGTGCTATGTATGACCAGAATACTAAGTCCCGCCACCACAACTCAGTCAATGTCCTAATATTTAGCCCAAGTCTAATGAGCTGATATTTCAATGAGTACAAAGGCTGCCTGCCTATTATTCTCATATGAGACAATATGAAGAAAGTATACAAAATCTAATTGAAAGGTAAACTTGAACAGTACAAACGACGACGCCAGCTGTTTCTCCCTTTTCCAAATACTCTGTTATCAATGGATGAGCATACACTGTGGCAAGAAGAGAAGAGGGATTCTCACAGGAAAAGCTCTTATTCTTATTCTTACAAATACGGTATAGAATTGTAAGATGGAAAATATTATATTTCAGCATACTGAAGAGATATTTCCACTATCTTATACCTTTCACTGTCACTGTTCGGGCATCACTGTCAGTCTAATTGTCACTCCTCTGACGTCAATTCGGTTCTCCTTCTCACTGTCTTTAATTTTCTCTTCAATTTTGATGTCGTGTAGTTTCACTGTGATACGTCCAGATATGCATTTCTTTTTATTATCTGGCTTGAGATTCTCAGTCATTATCTTTTCGAATATTGTCTCTGCCCTGCTCTTTCTCTTATACATCTGGAAATCCAATGAGAAGTATGTTAGGCCTTTTCTTTCCATCTTCCATGTCTTATTCCTATCCTCCATATTTTGTATCTCTCTGTCTTTCTGTGCTGCACTCTGGATACTTTCTTCAGATTTATGTTCCACTCCACTAATGCTCTCTTCAGCTGTGTTTAATCCACTATTTTCACCAATGACAATTATTATATCTTTCAGTACCAGAAATTTTGTTTTTTGCTCTTCAAATCTTTATTATTATTGCCTCTTGTTTTGTATTCATATGTTGAATCCACTCTTTCCTTCCTTTAAGCATATTAAAATACTGCTTTTTGATTCTGCACCTGATAGTTCCAATATTCTACTGGATATTGTTTCTATTATTTGCAGTCCTCATTGTTTGTCTCTTCATATGTTTTCAAGATTTTTTTGTGGTCTATTGTTACTTGGTACTTTATCTGTGGACATTCTTTAAGGGCTAGGTTGAAGATGCATTCCTTACAGAAGGACATACCCAGTCCAAGATCAGTTTTAAATAAATTCCTAGCCTGAGACTTTTCAAACCACATAAGTTGCATTATTTCAGGCACAGACTTACATGAAAATCAAATCTATTCACCCAATGACATTGTTAAAATGGGTAGGTTTCCTTGTTGTGCCTTCTGTGATGCAGGTTTATGTTTGTGATTTATCCTAACTGAGGGTAGAGTTGTCCCAATTTTATACGTATTGGTCTTCTATTAGGTTTCTCCGCCTTGGGCAGACACTGTAGGCTTTGTTTCTTGTCCCCTTCACACCAAATAGCCAACAAAACTGACACACAAATTCACCAGGATTTGGTCAATGCCCTCAAGGCAATAGCTGGCTTTTTAGAATGCTCACTTTTCTGGATTCTAATTTTCACCTCATTTTTAGCCTCTGGGAGGATTAGTTACTTTCTTACCAGCTCAGTAATATATTAAAATATTTTATCCTTTAACCAGCATTTTAGTTGTTTTCAGGAGAAGTACTGTTTATAGATATACCCTACCATGCTACTAGAAAGAGACATCTCCATTCACGATAATGCATTATCTTTAATAATAGAGAATTTAGTTTCAAATTTAGAAATCTTTCAAACTTAGTATAAAAATTTAGTTTTTGATGTTTCAGGAAGTAACTTATGATCCTTTTCAACTCAAATTATTAGACCAATGTTTCACAATAAAAAACACACACGCGCACGCGCGCGCGCGCGCACACACACACACACACACACACACAGAACTCTCCAGCTTTCAGTTTTTCTAGTTGTTTAGCTTTTTCAACAAACAATATCAAATAAGTTTACTGCTCACCCAAAAACCTTACCCTGCACACAATGATGTTTTAGGTTAAGACACAAGTGTGCAGCCTAGAGAATGAGCCACTCTTTTGAATGAGCCCGGACATATCTTAGTCCGCCACTTACTAAGCATCACGTAAAGAGAGCACAGCAAAGTCCCAGATCATGGAGGGGATAATACTTTGTCAGTCTTGTTGGAACTGCTACACTAATTTTTTTTTAACTGTGGTAAAAAAAAAATAACATAAAATTTACCATCTTGACCATTTTAATGTACAGTTCAGTACATTAAATGTTGTGCAACATTCACATTGTTGCGCAACAGATCTCTAGAATTTTCTCACCTTACAAAACTGAGATTTTATACCCATTGGCCAGCAGCTCCCCGTTCCCCCTCCTCCTGCCACACTAATTCTTACACCTAAGCTGCATCCGTGATGGATTTAATCATGAAGGCTTTAATACTCAAATGTGCTAATATTTCGGGACCAAACTGAATTCTTATAATTGTTTACACAATTCCTGAAAAACTGAGGTTTAGTCATTTGAAATAGGTAATCTGAATAATTTTTTATTGGAACAATATTTCATAAATCATAAATTAGAATGAAAAAACTTTACAGCTGAGAGAATTAAAGTTCGTCCTTTAACAGTCTCATTTTGCATAGAAAGCAAATGAGCCCCACGCTTATGCTAAAGCTATGAAACGTTTATAAAAGAGCTCATACGAAGACCTTTTTTTAAATGTTTAATTTCCAGCTACCAAACTGTGCTCACTTTCCAATGAAAGACATTTGAAATGTATAAAAATGAACAAATTTGGCATCTTAATACTTTTACTTCAAAGTTAAAATTAACTATTTCTAAATCTGAAATACATTGCATATAAAATGTTAATCTGACTTGCATTTGCTATGTTTCCATTTTTAATACAGTATCGTTTCCCTTCTTCTTAAGTATATCCTATATAGATGTTGGAATCTTCTCTAAAGAAACTTCAACTGAAGATTAACGCTATTAAATTCTACGGGGGATGTTCTACCAACACATCTTCCATTTACATCTGCCGACGTGATTAGCACCAATGACCTCCTGTCCTATCTCTCATCATTGCCAATTTCACATTCTCCTATGATCAAAAAGAGAAAACACTTACCTCTTTATAACGTTTATATTTAGGTCAATTCCACCAAACCTGGACAAGAATTCAAGGTATGGAACGGCACCAGAGCTGGTCAGGGGGATCTATAGTCAAACAAGAGGAATGGCAGCCTGTTAGGGAATTCAGATCAAGGCAGTGGACAGCACAGTAGGTTTCACGACGTAAGGCAGGGTACCACCAGTGGGATGGGCATCTGGTAAACACAGTTACTTAATGCAGTTGTCTGAGCTGACATGCAGCCTCGGCAAACCAAGTTCAAACAGCGTGAGTTCCAGTCTGCGCTCAATTAAAAGTCAACAAGTTGTCTACAAAATGATCCAAAATCTGGCTCTATCATCTAAAACATAAAGTTAAATTCGTAGAAATATATTCTAATATATATATATATATATTTTATATGTATGTTAATATGTATTGTATATGTTAATGTATATCACGTAAGTATAAATATATAATATAAAGATATAGTTCCTAAGAGTCTGAGGCCCAGTAGATTTGTAACCTCTCAGTGTCATGTAAACTTTCTCTACATTCATATGCTTTTAAGGTAGAAAAAGTTATTTCTAAATTTAAAATTCTATAAAGGACGTTATTGGGTCAAGTGAGTCAATACAGTCCGTAGATGAAATAAAATTACTTTCCCAACACTTAAGTTAATGAAGTTGATAACTGTGCTGTGATTATATAAAAGAATAGTTCTTATTCTTAGGAAATACATACAAGTATTTAGAAGTAAAGAACCATAATATAACCAACTTCCTCTCAAATGGTTCAGAAAAAAATATTATGTATACATTATATATATCGTGTATAGTATTGTTTGCACGTGTGCGCGTGCACACACACACACACACACACACACACAGATCACAGGAAAAGCAGATGAGGTTAAATGTTCATAACTGGCAAATCTGGGTAAAGGGTTCCTAGGTATTATCTATACCATACAGGTAATTATTTGTACTATTCTTATTTTTCTTACAAATTTTCAGGAGGTTTGAGATTACTTTTACGTAAAAGTCAAAATTTTTTGTAAGTGAAAATAATTATTTCCCTTCAAAAAAGATTATGAAACTAAAGTTAAGATAAATATATAATCAACATAAACATATTTTATTAAGCTTTACACAGATACACAAGCACAATTTCCCATGTGTGCTGAACGGCTCTCAAGTCCACACAGTTGAGTCTGATGTTTACTCAGCCCTTCAAATTCCAGCCTCGGAGCCCAGCACGGTCATGTCAGTCTTTCCCAAAGGACAAATTTCCCTTTACTATTTAAAACGTGTGGAAGCAGGAAAAGGAACCAGAGGAAGAGTATGACGACTCTCCCTGGAAAGGCCACCCATGACTTCTCTTCCTGACGGGGCATGTTTAGGAGATGTAATTTTGGGTAGACACTGCAAAGTCTCCCTAATCTTCCAGGATGGGTAATGCCAAGACTGGATGCCCTCTTGGTTATGGCAGTGACCACCGTAAATGAGCAGGAAGGAAACATTTGCAGAGCTCAGAGTGTGTGGATGGACACAGGCACCACTCTTGTGTTTTACGTGAGTTAATTATCAGCCCCCAAAACCACTTTGTGAGGGGCTCAAATTTTCTGCATTTCACAGAGCAGAGGTGTGCCCTCCCTGTGCAGCACTGCCAGTAAGTACCAGTCATCTCTGACTCCAGAGCCCAAGTTCATCTCATCACACTAACCACCCTGCCTGTAAAAAAAAAAAAAAAAAAAAAAAAAAAAAAAAAAAAAAAAAAAAAAAAAAAAAAAAAAAAAAAAAAAAAAAAAAAAAAAAAAAAAAAAGAAAAGCCATTAACCTATTGAAGCTTTTGTTACATTTCATATTATTATTTATGGTCTAATGCAAATTCTAATACGGCGGATACAATTTTGCATTGACCGGTCCCCAAAGCTAAGTTCCTTAGATCAAAGATGCTAGTCCAAAAGGACAGGTCCTGTTAAGAACTCACCACTCAACATCTGTGATTCCAGCAAAAAAAAAAAATAGTTTAAGAATCAAAATTGCCCACAGAAGAGTTGCTGAAAGCAAATTCTTAGACTGGGACTGGATGAGGGTAGTATGTAAATCACTGCCCATCATGCTGATAAATATCTTCAAAGATGTCTTTCCCTACATGGTGCAACTGCTGGGGCCAGACAGAATTTGTTTTCCCTCTCTGGAATCTATTTACCAATTCGACTCCTTTTAAAATGTTTATATTAATATTCAGAGACTGAGGCCACTTTTTTAAAAAAAATTTTCATTACTATTAATGGAAACTAAGCAACAGGCCTTGATTAATCGTCGAAACACCCTGACATTCAGACATGCTTGACATTGTTCTTGAAATATAAGCTAAAGTAAGTTCACTATAATTCTTTTCTAAAATGGGGGAAATTCCCATGAAATATTTTACCACTTTTATACATTTGCAGTTAGGCTTACATTAACGGTTAGAAAAGAGAGTTTGTATCACCACATGGATTAGTCATTAAAAGATCTAGAAAAAGTCACACACACTGTGAACTCCAGGGAATAGGAAGAGAAGCCCTGCCCTTCATTCCCATGAACTTGGCCTCCTGTTCACCACACCACACTCCAGCCTCCTTGATTTACACATGGATCACAGGAGCTCAAGGTCCTAGAAAAGCATGCCTATCATTTAAGATATACCACCAGGACCCCTTTTTAAAAAATCTTTGAAGTTCTACAGTTCTCAGTGACTTCTCTTAAAAACAGATGTAGCTTTTAAAAACAGATACACATTTCGCATTTTCTGTATTTTTCCTCTTCCTGCATAGCTGATTAGCTTGGGAAGATTGTCAAATTTTTAAATTAACATTAGATCATGAATATAGGGAAACATTAGCAAGAAATAATTCTTTAACTCTCCATTTGGTACAAAGTATGAGTTAGACCAAGCCTATGAGAAAACTGATACACTGTTTGCACAGACAAATGTTCTTTAAAAGCAAAAGAATGTTACCATATGACACAGCAATTCCACTCTTAGGTACATACCCAAGAGAAAGGAAAACACGTCCACACAAAAATCGGTACGTGAATGTTCATAGCAGCATTGTTCAAAAAAGCCACAGTCCACCAAAGGTGGCCTAGTCATATGATGGAGTATTATTCAGCCATAAAAAAGAATGAATTACTGAGTCATGCTACAATGTAAATGAACCTTGAAAATATTATGCTAAATGAAGGAAGCCAGACACAAAAGTCATATATTGTGTTATTCCATTTATGTAAGATGTCCAAAATAGGCAACCCAATTGTGACAGCAGGTAGATTAACGGTGTTGGGGGGAGGGGGAGGGGGAGGGGGAATGAGGGACTGCGAACGAAGACGCCGTTTCTTTTCGGGATGATGAAAATGTTCTGGAATTAGATAGCCCTGATGGCATTATTTTGTGAATATATTAAAAACTACTAACATATATTTTTAAATGGTGAATTTCATGATATATAAATTATATCCTAATAAAGCTTTTATTTCAAATGTAGATACAATAAAAAGTGACACATGAATCAGTATGTGTTGTTTGTGAAGTTCTGGAAGCAGAAACATTTTTTTAAAAAGAAGAAGAAAAAAGCTCTTCGTCTTTCTTCCCCTTTCCCTACTTCCCTGTCTGTTCCCTAACAATTCAGTCCTAAATCATTACAGGACAGAGAATGATGGTGTCTGCAGTGTCGGGGAGCCGTGGTGTTCCAGAGTGGGGAGGCAGAGCGCAGAAGACCGGATGAGTCACATGCCAGGAAGACTGATCCAATAAGGAACCATGCTAAGAACAGAAGCCGCATTTCTCACTGTGGTGGTTACAAGCGTGGAAAGCAAGAACACTAGAATGAACCCCCAAGTGCTGGATTAGAACTGGCAGTATTGGTGTGAAGTCATAGTTCTCAGTATGCAGAAAAATTGATATAGAAATAAATGTAGATATAAATGTGTATATATTTATATGGAGGAGTGTATCCCCTAGAGCAAAATACCCCTTCCTCCCAAAAGCCTTCCTGGGCTGCCACGCCTCATTTTTAGCCAGCGCTCCCTCCTCTAACTCCTGTGCCACCCTGTAATCGGCCTTGTCCTAGCACTTAACGCTTCCAGAGACCCATCGATGAACTGGGGTCCCCTCCAGGGTGCCAGCAGCTTGTTACTCTGCCCTGGGGCAAGCACACAGCAGATGCTCAACAACCACTTGATGCAAGAGCAAATGCCTAGAACAGAAGACCCCTGACTTACGATGGTTCCACTTATGGCTTTTCAACTGTACGAAGATACAAAAGCAGTGTGCATCCAGTGGAACCCGTACTTTGAATTTTGACCTTGTTCCCGGGCTAGCGCTCCCCAGTGATGCTCCCCCGTGACGTTGGGCAGGGGGCAGTCAGCCGCAGGCTGCACGGTCATGAGGCTGAACCCCAAAGCTCTAGAGCACGTTCGCAGTGTGGGAGGTTCTGCCTGATCGCGGGCAGATACACGTGTCCTGAGCATGTTCGCGGTGGGCCGGGCTGAGTCACGATGCAAAGTAGGTTAGGGGTCTTAACTGCATTTTGGACTTTAGACATTGTCAGCGTAAGATGGGTTTATTGGGACGTAACCCCAACATAAGTCAAGGAGCAATATAAGCTGACCAAATACTTTATACCTTGGAAGCTTTAAAAAAATGAAAAGAAACTGACTGGAACGGTGCTACATGCAAAATATGACCCGAGTACCTGTCGATCGTGCCAAATCGGCCAGAATTTAATTAAGTGGATTGTGAAAAATAAAACGTTAACTGCTCGCTTGGGACAATGGGGGAAAATTGGGGTCACCTGCTCTTCTCTACAGTTGTGTTATTCTACGTCATTATACGGACTGTACCTGGGTGAGCACATCTTGAAACTGTTCTCTGGTGAGAGGCAGCAGGAAGGTGGTGATAATTCTTTTCAGCTCACTCTTGGACACTGTCATGTTGTGACCGATATCAAGCAGCTGAAAGGCTTTTTTCAACTCATCTCCATTATCAGTAATTTTTTGAAATAAAATCCGTTTAATATCTAAGAAGGACAGTATTGGATTTGCAATATCTGTGGCTGTAAAAGAGAAACAGCTATTTATTAAGTGCGCTTAAAGCTAAGATACTAAACCATCTCACTCTGTATTAGGATCAAACGAACTTCTAAAACAGTATGTCTATGGCATCCAGGTTTACATATCTAAACATCAGATGACTTGCAATAGCAGATCTGCTGTCACTTTTTCACCTCTGAAATCTGATCAATGTAAAATGACAGTAATAACATTAGAAAGAAAAAACATGGCAAAGATAATCTTCCCTGTAAAGACACGTCACTACAAGTGAAAAACAGGGATACTGGAATAAAACTCAGTTAAGAATCAATATCATTTCAAATCAGTCTTTAAAATATTATATTTATTTAGTATCTCCTTGCCAATTTCTGAGGGAAAACCATGTAATTCTTTAATCTAGATCATTTCCCTTTCAAAGACAAGGAAGAAATGAGATAGGCTTGACACTAAAAGGTAGTGGAAGAATGTTCAGAGTGTTCAAAATGAGCTTCCGGGGGGCCTGCCCTTCCTGGGAGGAAAAGGAGTGGTGTCCCTGCTACAAATGTCTCTCTTCAGCAGCTCGTGAGGACCCAGGGTCCCCCGAGTCACCAAAGGAGAGCTGATACAACACAGGCCTCTCGCCCCTCTACCTAAGATGAAAACTGTAGAAATGAGGTAGAAATAACATAAGTAAGTACAGAAGCTACAAATCAACTCACACAGTGCCAAGCAGGATCATGAGCTTGTAGACGTGATTATCTATTCTGATATTTTATAACCTACTAGGGAAAGAGGAGGCTAAGAATAATGGTAGTTTAGTAAATCTCTTATATTTATTTATGAGCTTGCAAAGGTTTATTAGTAGTTCTGTCTTACATGGTAAGTTCTCAACGAATGTTAAATGTCTTTAACATTGCCTCATCTTTCGTAAATTTATTCACAAGCAGGAGCTAGGGAAGGGTGATGCAGAATTTCCCTTCCTTGAGAATTTATTATCAAGCTGGTGACCCCTCTTGGCATGAGGACAGAGATGGCTTTGGTCTTGGGGTCACCTGGGTCAGATTACAGAGTCGAAAAGAGGCTCTCAGTGCGCCAACCTGGCCCCACCCGGAGGGCCCGGGGGATTTCCTCACAGCTGTAAGCTGCCCTGAGCTGTCCTCTGTCGAGGTGGTAGAACTGGGACTGTGTTGGGGCCCCACAGTCACACTGCTCACAAGTAGCAGTGTGGCGGGTCCTGGGGACCGCTTCCGTCCTTCCTCGGGGCCACGCTGGGTCCTCACGAGCTGCTCACCCTCCGTGCTCAGTCACTGAGGGCTGAGCACACGCAAGGCCTACGATGGGGGCTGGGGATGCCACACACTCACAACACCCACAGCCTCCTGGAGGGTGAGGAATACGTAAGCAGACACACTGGAGACCCAGAACAGGGGCGACAGGAGGCAAGCTCTCAGGAGAAGCCTCTTAGAGGAAAGAGGTGACACTTCAACTGTGACATGGAGATGCTGAGAGCAGAGGCCTGGCAGTGAAGGGTGCCGTGGAGGACAGCCACCCTAGGCAAAAGGAGGAGGCGGGACAAGCAGGGGAGGCAGCAGCAAGGAGGTGAGACTGCGAAGGTCAGAAGGAGCCGAATCATGGGCGGGCCTGGCCTCCCGCTTCGTGCTCTGGTTATGGCATGCCGCGGCGGCTTTGCATCGAGAGAATGACATAACCCGATCTTCATTCTTAACCTTCACTGTTATCATGTGGGGTGGGGGGAACAATACGGGGGAAGAGGGGAGGTATGAGGCATGCTGGGTAATTACAGCCTGCCCCAGCAGGTGTTCAAGGAGGCGTCACCAAAGTGATGGTCACGCAGTGAAAAGTGGGGGGATAAAAGGGACAGTAAGATAGACAAGGCGGCGTCTACAGAACCTTCTGATTCGGTGAGCAGGGTGAGGTGGCGGAAGAGGATTCAGTTCCTGTATCTGGCGTGGTGGCTGGGTCAGGGGTGACACTCTCCACTGAGAAAGAGAATATCAGAGGATGCGGCAGTGATAGGGTATTTTCCAAGACAGCCATGTCAAGTTCCCCACTACCCGATGTCACGTTAATAGCCCCCCCATCAACAAGTGAGGTGTACGTTCCTTCCTCTTAAATCTCTGTGGGCTGTGACGAGGACAGAGCTAACAGAGGTCACAAAAGGGATTATAGCTTCCACCCGGTCCTCTTAAGATGCCCACACCAGCCGCCATGCCATGAGGAAGTCAAGAAGCCACCCAGAGAGGCCATGAGCAGGTGCTCTGGCCAGAGGCTCCCCTGGGAGAGGGCAGACGGGGAGCAGGGGCTTGGGCAGAGGGTGAGGAGAAGGGGCTCAGATCTCCCGCAAGCCTGCCAAGGATGCTCAGAAGTGCAGGGGTCCCTCCACTGCGGTCACATGGAATCTCAGAAGCAGCCGACTCGCACGAGGGAGCTGCGTGATTCCACACCAGCTGGAAAACACTCTTCTTCCCTCCGCCCGTCCAGCCTGGAAAGCCCCTTCCTGCTCCCAGGTCACAGAGGGGTCCCTCTTGTGAATTTATGTCTCTATCTTGAAATCCTTTCTCAGACTTTTCATGTACACTTTTAGTTGCTCTCCAAGAAGCCCCATCTTTATAGCCGAAAGTTCTGAATTTAAAAGTATCGGAAAATGTTCATTTGAAACTATTTGAAATTACTCGAAGGAAAACCTTTTATTTCACATGCCCCCTGCAACTTCCGAGGTTTAAAACGAAAGCAGTACCAAAACGCTGTCTAACCCGCTGGTGGGAGTACAGACTGACGTCATCTACATCCATCCAGGACATGGAAAGTCACCACAGACTGTCACTCTCACCTCACCAATGAGGGAGCAAATGTGATAAGCTTTAAAAGATGGGTTTCAAAGCCCATCAGAGAACTTAGGATCCAAAGAAGATAAATTCCAGAACGGACCAGCCACTCCTCAGGGACAAAAGACCCACGGCCCCTTCCATCCCCGCAGAGGTGTGGGAAGGAAAGCGAGCTCACTCCACACAGGGGTGAGGAGAAAAACACCTTAGCAGCCACACAAGGGCTGGTGCGATGGATTCGCAGGCTGGGAGCTTCATCAGAGAGCACCCAACACCCACCCTCATAGACCCTCACACGTGTGCATATAGCACCCCAAAGCTGGAGGTGGGGCACAGAGCTGTGTGACATGCCCGAGGCACACAGGGTCTTCTACAAGTGGGCTCACCAAAGGCCGAGGATAGAGTGGGAGCTGAGCCCAGTTTCTCTAAAGCCGATGGGGCCTTCACTGAGTGCGCCTCAGCAGCCCACTGCAGACTGGAGGCAGGGAGCCAGGGCAGAGAGCTCCCCAGGACCCGTCCAAAATGGCAGGTGGGCTGTCAAGCACACAGCTCCCCCAGGAGGCCAAGTTGGCAGCGGGACTGGACCAGAGACCTCTGGAGTCTCGCCAGGGCTCAGACCTAACGAGCTGTTGAAGGGAGACATTTGGAACCAATGGTCACCTAATTCTACTTGAAACTGCAACCAAGTTCACACACATCTCAACCTAGAGATTAAAAGGAGCCAGCCCATCGCCCCAGAAGCCTGAGAGAGGAAGGGGCATTCCTTTTGCTGGTGGTGAATATTCATGACTGCTGTCTCTACTGCTTTTTACCCAAATGTCTGGTCTTAAATCTTTTTAAAATTGCAAGACAAGTGGAATAAGAAAAGGCAACCTAATTGAGAGCAAAGGCAGTCATCAGAAGACCCATAGAGAGAGCAGGTGTGGAGATGAATGGGTATTTAAACCAAGAATGACAGATATGTTAAAGAGGTTACAAGAAAAGTGACAACATGCTGAGCATATGGGGGGTTTCAGCAGGGAAACGGAAACTATTTTTTAAAATCACATAAGAAGCTAGAAATTAAAAATATAATATCAGAACTGAAGAACTCATTCGATTTGCTTAGCAGCAGACTATACCTGGCAGAAGAAAGGATTGGTGACTATGAAGTCAGGTCAATAGAAACTATGTAAACCGAAACAGACAAAAAGCAAAAAGCGTTTAAAAAGGAAACAAAGTATCTCACGTCTGCGGCTGTGGCTCATGGGTTCACGTTCACCGCACAAACTGTGCTTATTTAATGTATAAGTTATACAAGTACATCTACACATGCATGAGCATGCATGAAAGAGAAGCCAGTCAGCACTTAATGGTGACCGCCTTTGGAGAGGAAAATGGTGCCAGGAGACACTATATATACATATACATTAATATATATATGCATAATTTTTTAATTTAAGAAAAAAATAATTCAGTACATTAAAAAACACCATCAATAAAAATAAAAGGCAAATGACAAATGAAAAAAGACACTGATGGCATATAAGGCAGATAAAGGATTAATATCTTTCATCCAAAGAGAGCTCATACAAATCACTAAAAAGATGGACCCACAGCAGGGAAATGGGCAAAGGATATGGAAAGGCAGATTACAAAATAAAAAGACATAATCCTGATAAACTTGAGAATCAAAGTGAATGTTCCTATTAAGGAAACGTAAACTGAAATCACAATAGAATGTTGCTTTGGAATTCAGGTGGACACAATATTCTGTGTGAGGATGCTGAGAAAGAAGCACCTTTAAATGTTATTTGTGGGGATGTACAGGTACAAGCCTCCTAAAGGGCAAGATCAAGGGCCTTGGGAGCGCGACTGCCCTGTCACCCAGCAACCCCGCCTGACTTATCTTCTCTGTCCCATCAGAACGTTCATTAAACTAAGATACAGCCGAAGGACATTGCAAACGTGGAGCTATTGGACTGGAACAGATTACTGATGAGAAATTTTTGTGTTGGAAATTGCTAGTTAACCCCCACAATTCAGTCTCCCCTTTTTCCTTAGGAACAGACCGCCTGAGATGCTGGTAGACATGTGGCCATCTGAAATAACGCCTGAATCTCCCAGGCTCCCTGGTGGCTACATGTGACCACACGATTAACATCTTACCAGTCGTAAGCAAGCCCGGGTGCCGCGTGTGACCTCCGACTAGAATGCCCGTCCTCCACTCACAAGGCCAAACCCAGTTCACCCTTCCCCGTGTCCCCTCCAAGGCCCCTGCTTCCGGGGTGTGCACTCACGGTGCTCTGGCCATGCCCCCGCTGCAGCAATCGTCTCTCTACTGGGGTCCTCCACCTCCCTCTCTGGACGATGAGCTCCTCCACAGCAGACCCTCTACTGGACCCAGGTCTTTACCCTCAGGACCTGTGACACTTCTTGTCACATGTTAGGACTCATGAAATGCTTTGGAAGGGAAGAAGGAAGAGAGGAAGGAAGAAAGGAAGGAAGGGGCAAGCAAATGAATGAACAAATGAAAAGACATATACTTTTGGGAAATTATGTTGAATTTCACTGATTTAAAACCGAGTGATCCAAATTAGCTGAAAACTTATGTCTACACAAAAACCTTTATGCAAATATCTACAGCAGCTTTACTCATGATTGCCGGGATGCGAGAGCAACCAAGATGTCCTTCAGTACCGAAGAGACGACTAAACCGCAGTGCATCCAAACAAGAGAATATTATTCAGAGATAAAAAGAAATGAACTAACACACCATGAAAAGACACGAAGGAGCCTTAAGCGCATATATCGTGAAGTGAAAGAAGCCAGTCTGAAAAGGCTACACGCTGTATGATTCCAACGCTATGACATTCTGAAAAAGGCAGAATTACGGAGATGGTAAAAACATTCAGGGATTGTCAGGGGTTAGGCGGTGAGAGGGACGAACAGGTGGAGCACAGGATATGTTTAGGGCGGTGAAACTGTTCTGTATGATGCTGTGACGGTGGACACACGTATTTAGACATTTATCAAAACCCAGAGAATGTACGACACAGAGTGAGCTTGGATGTAAACTGAAGACTTCACTTAACAATAATGCACCAACAGTGGCTCACAGATGGTACAAATACACTTTGCTGAAGCAAGACATTAACAACCCGGGGAACCAGGACCAGGGCAGAAAGGGGCGGGCAGACCCTCCCCTGTGCCACAGCTCCATTCTTCTCTGAACCTAAAACTACTTAGAAAATAAAGTGGATCTATTAAGGAGAAACACAGTAGCTAATGTCCATGGATTCTAGACTTATACTATCTAGTTTCAAATTGCGACCCTACCACTTAACAACTATGCAACTTTTGGGCAAGTGACTTAATCAACCTGTATCTCAGTGTCCCCATTAATAAAAGAGGGACAGACAATAACAGAACCTATGTCATCGCTTTACCGCGAGAATTAAACGACATGTGAACCCTTTGTACAGAGTCTGGGACCTACTAAATATACAGAAGTAACACCTACTGTTAGCATTATTTGCTCACCAATACTCACTTGAACAAGGTCTGAACAGGTTTTCGAAATCGCTTCTTGAATAGACTCTACAAGGTGAAGAATGGGGTCTTGAATTTGTGCATTTTGGTGTGTGAGGAGACGAAGTACGACAATCTGGTAAAACCGCCGTTTTGCACATTAAATCCCTGTGATGTAAAAGAAAATAGATTACATTATCTTCAAGCGCACAGTACAAGCGTGGACAACCTCCTACCTGTTCCTTTCCTCAAAGGACAGAGGAAGTCTGTAAAAATGCCGCTGGTGACAACCTTCTTGCACTGTTCTTGGGGTGGGCACAGAATGGTGAGTTTGGACTCCTTGTTTCTAGCAGATTCAATAACCTTCAAAACTGAAAAAATGAAGAAGCTTTTGGATAGGAAAATCCACCTGCATCTCAACTACTGCACACTTATTTCCTTGCTGAGAGGCAGGGTAGAGGCTGGATTCTCTGGGCTCTCCTGATGTGCCTCACCGTATATCTGACATGGTCAGAGGCAGAGCTGGGGAAGATGGTGGACTGAGGACCTCCGAAAATCCTCTCTCCTCCACAAAAGCAATGAGAACACTGGCAAAAACTTTCACAGTCAACTGTGTCAGAACTCTGGAAATTAACCAAAGATTTGCAGCAAACGAGGGAGCATGAATTCATGAAAGATGGTGGAATCTCTGTATGAACACCAACTTTTGTAGCATTTTGACTTTCCCTATTTGCATCTCCTCCCGCCCCCAAATCTGCAGTAGCCTTGAAAACAAAAGTCTGCGATCATGGTGAAAACCCAACAGGCTGACCGACAACCACTATAAGGAGCAGGAGAGAGCTGAGACTCCTTTAAAGCTCCACTACCAGAGGATGGTCACGTGTGACCTGTCCGATGGTTCTGAGATACCCCACTCACAGGCTGTCTTGTTTGAACCAATTCAGAACTTGCGAAGGAGAACAGGCTATCGTCAAAAGGCATTTGTTGAAAAAATCAGAGGCAATTGTTGTTTAAAATCTTAGCTGCCTCAGCAGGTGGATAACGGATATAGCAAATAATAGATGAACTAAGAAGTTTAGAGAGAAAAGCTGGGGAATGAGATGTCTCTAGGGGCTTTGGGATGCTCCCACAGATTCCTGGGAATCTAGACAGCGACTCGCATATGTAGGGCTGTGAGCATGTCCAGGATGGTGTACTTGCTCAGCAAAGACCTGAGAAAGCCTCAAGTTCTCATCTCTGGCTGACCTTCAGGCTCTAGTCAAGGTCACAAGCAGAAAGTGAAGGCTAAGGTAGAACTGTAAATTTCCAGGCTGTGTGTTGAAGGAATGCTCCAATACACACAAGGAGCCCCTCAGCAAAGATCAGAAGACTATTGTTTCCAGGCATTTAAGGAAATCTCTGTCCGATCATGAGCTGATCATCAGTGGTCATACATGACAAAGAATACAGACTGTACAAAGTTAGTTTAGAAAAGTCACTAAACAAAACATAGAAAGAGAATATGATTTCAAGAATTTCCACATTATGAAAATGTCTAGTTTTCAACAAAAGATTTGTGAGACATACAAAAAAAGAAAGAAAGAAAGAAAGAAAGAAAGAAAGAAAGAAAGAAAGAAAGAAAGAAAGAAAGAAAGAAAAGAAAAGAAAAGAAAAGAAAGGCCCATACATACTTATCTTCAGAAACATGCAAGCAAGAAAGAAGTGAAACGAAATATTTAAACTGTTAAAAGGAAAAAGATACCAACTTAAAATTATGTATCCAGCAAAATTATCCTTCAAAAGTTAAGGACAAATAAAGACTTTATTAGATAAACAAAAATTGAGGGAATCTGTCACCAACAGACCTGCTTGCAAAAAATCTTATTAAAATGAATCCTTCAGAAAGAAAGAACTCAGAACTACATAAAGAAAAGAACATTAGAGAAATAATAAATGAAGGTAAAATAAACATATACATACCTAATAATAGAGCCCCAATATACATGAAGAAAAAGACACACTAAGAATAATAGCTGGAGACTTCAATATTCATTTTTAATAATGGATAGATCAACTAGACAAAAGGTCGACAAGGAAATAAAGGACTTGAACAATACTATAAAACAACTAGACCTAAGAGACATCTAAAAAATGCTCTACCTAATGATAGTAGAAAACACATTCTTCTCAAGTGTACATGGAACATCTTCCAGGATAGATCATATGTAAAGTGATAAAACAAGTCTCAATAAATTTTAAAAAGTTGAAATCATCAATATATGTTCTCTAACCACACTGGAATGAAATTAGAAATCAATAACAGGGAGAAATTGGGTAATTCACAAATATGTAGCAATTAAACAATATACTCCTAAATAACAAATGGGTCAAAGACAAAAATCACAAGAGAGATTAGCAAATACATTTATATGAATGAAAAGAAAGGCATAACATTATCAAAACTTCTGAGATGCAGATAAAGCACTGCTTAGAGGAAAATTTATAGCTGTTACTGCCTATATTAAAAAAGAAGAAAATCTCAAATTAATAACTTGACCATCTTCTTTAAAAAACTAAAAAAATAACCAATTAAACCCAAGTAGAATGAAGGAACTAATAAAGATTAGAACGGAAATAAAATTGATAATAGAAAACAGAGGATATCAATAAAATAAAAAGTTCATTCTTTGAAAGACTGGCAAAACTGACAGATATTTAGCTAGGTTGACCAAAAAAAAAAAAAAAAAAAAAAAAAGAAAGAGAAAGAGAGAAATACCAAAATTATTTAAATCAGGAATGACAGGGAGGGCATTTTTACTGACCTTACAGAAATGAAACAGATAATAAGGTAATAGTAATTGCATGCCAACAAATTAGATCACTTACATGAAATGGAAAAATTCTTAGAAAGACACAAGCTACTGAAACTGAAAGAAGGAAAAAAAAAAAATCTCTAAGTAGACTTGTAACAAACAAGGAGATTTAATTAATAATTAAAAAACTTACTGGAAAAAAGCCCAGGACCAGATAGGTTCACTGGTGAATTCTACCGAACATTTAAAGAATAATTAAAACCAATTCTTCCTAAAAATGAGAGGAGAGAACACTTCCCAACACATTCTAAGTGGTCAGTATTACCCTGATAACAAACCAAACAAAGATATCTAAGAAAAAAAAGCTAAAGTCAATATTCCTTATGAATATAGGAAAAATCCTCAACAAAATACTAACTGCATCCAGCAACATACAATAAGAATTAGACAGCATGACCAAGTGGGACTTACACCAGGAATACAAGGGCAGTTGAACACAAAAGTCAGTCAATGCAATGTTACTAGAATGAAGAAAAAAGTATCATCTCAGTGAATGCAGAGAAAGCATTTCACAAAATTCTACAAACTCTCATGATAAAAACACTCAATAAACTAGGAACAGAAGGGAACTTCCTTGACCTGACAAAAGGCATCAATAAAAAAACAAAAGCTGACATCATACTTAATGGTAAAAGAACGAAAGCTTTCCCAAGAATGTCTGCTCTTGCCACTTTTATTCACCGTTGTACTAAAGGTTCCAGCCAGAGCAATTAGGCAAGAAAAATAAATACAAAGGTATCCATATTAGAGATTAAGAAGTAAAACTATCTCTACTTGCCAATGACATGATTTTGTACACAGAAAATCCTAAAGAACACACACACACACACACACACACACACACACACACACACCCCAGAATAAACAACTTCAGTAAGGTTGCAGGATAAAATACCAATATACAATTGTATTTTTATATACCTGCAATGAACAATCCAAAAATAAAACTAAGAAAACAATTCCATTTGAAACAGGAGGTGGCATCACCAACATCAAGTAAGGATGGAGAGATGTCTCAGGATTAAGGCAAGAGGATAAAGAATGAAGTAGTTGCCTAAAGAGAAGGCAAGCAGGAGACTGGGAAAAGTGGTATGATTGCCAAGGAGTTTTAAGACGCTTGAAGAAGTTTAAGAGACAAGAAACTCAAGCTTATGAAGAAGTTTAAGAAAGGAAAGAAGTTATTCTAAATCAATTAGCATTTACTGGGGATGTAGTATGAGCCAGAAAACGTGCTTACGATTTATGAAAGCCTGTCACTGAACCCTCTCCATGCCTGATCGCTTTTTGCTCCTCCCATCTCAGAGGTGAGGACACTGAGGTGCAGAGCAGGCGAGCAGTTTGCCCGGGAGTACACGACTCCTAAGCCCAGAGCTGGGTCCAGGTGGAGCGCTCTCCCCGGGTGTCCGGTTCGCACGGTTGGCCATGGCCAAGGCTTTCTTGTACCTTCACAAAATGAACACCCAGCTCCTTGAGGGCGGTGAGAAGCCTCTGGCTGCCCACTGCTGCATGGACGGTTAGGAACACTCATCTCCTGCCTCCCCCCTCTCTTCAGGCATGCGGAGAGGATCCAAGGTAACTGCATTCTTTGATGCAGTTATTGCTGATGCAAATAACCACTTTCTTTATTTTATCCATAAATTCACTTCCTAATAACAATCAGGCATGCCAGGGCTTTGGCCTCATGCCTTATTACACCACCTGAGGAGTGAGATAATCATCCAGAAATGTACTGCCTGTTGTGCATTTTATTACTTGAATACAAAGCGATTCAATTCAAGAAACACTTAGTTGAAGACAGCGTGAAAAAAAATAATAATCATATGAAAAGTAATTCCTCCCAGTGCTACTAAGTACGCTGCAGGGAACAATCCTCTTCCAGCGGGAGGACGGCCTGGGTGACCTGTTGGGTCTCCTCCAGTTCTAATTTCTAGAATCATAAAAGCTGGTGAGACTTCAATTACAATATGAATCTTCCAAAAAGCCAAATCTGGATAGTTCTGAAAATGGAGCCTATTTGGGTGTTCGGCCCAAACGTCCTTGGCGTACGCATTTTCCAAGCAACTGTGCTCTCACCAGCTCACTCCGCAGCAAACGTCGCCGGCCACACACCGGTGAGGGAGAGGAATAGAGACAGACGTAGGACCCATGCGACCCTCCAGCAGCTCACCATCTAAGTCAGGGCTGAAGGAACATGGCGGCACGCTTTCAAGAACAGGAAGAAGGACCCACACAGCATCTCCTACCGCACAGATGCAGCCTGGAGAAGCTCGGTACACCAGCCTCCTGGGGCTGATGAGTGTGGGAGCCCAATCACCCTATCTCGGGGGTCAGATGGAGGACCTGTCCCATGAGATGTCATCACCAGTTTATCTCAAGGGGAAAAGGGCTAATCCATCTGTTGATTCCTCAAGCAGAAATAAGAGGGATTGTCATTGTTATTAACACTATTATTTTAAAAATGCATTTATTTTCTATTTTTAAAAATTAGTTTTAAAAGGCTGTTGAAACAGACAAGGAGCTTCAAAACAGTGGTTTCAAAATGGGGCCCTGAACCAGGAACCTTGGCATCACCTGTGAATTTTTTAGAAGTGCAAATTCCCAGGCCTCACCCAGATCAACCAATCAGAAATTCTGGGGGTGGGGTCCAGCCATCTGCATTTTAACTAGCTGAGACCACTACTGTAGAAGAACCTGAAGCTGACTCATAAGGACGAATCCACGTGTAAAGTTCCCTGCTTGATATCAAAAGGAAGACAAATAATGCTACATTTAAGTGATTCTACTAGATCCTCTTAGCAATAACTGAGCACCTACTTTGCTGGCCATTGGTTAGTTGGCAACCTTGTGACAACCTTGTGAGTTAGATACCATTATCCATGTTTTTAGAAGTGGAGAAATTAAACCCCAGGGAGAAAAGGCAGATTTATTCATATGGCCAAGATCCAAACTCTCCTAAATTTAATCCCATGCTTTTTGCCCAGCTGTGCCAGGATAGCATGTGTGTGTGTGTGTACACACACATACACACTCGCACAGATGCATGTGAGTGACTTCTGTGCATTCTCATATAAACACACTACTAACAGTGAAGTTTGCATATACTGATAGAGTAATAAGAAAATGTGTCAATTCTCGAGAATGTACCTTGTGTTTGAAACAGTCTAACAATTCTACAACCTACTCAAAAAAAAAAAAAAAACACGTAGAAAACTAAAAGCAAGTCATCTACATAAATATCTGATCAAATATGAGGATTCAGGGTTTGTGTCACCAATACTGGCAGCCCAGCCCTGCCTCCCCCACCCCAGCCTCATACGCCCTTAATATCTTAGGACTGGCTGGAAACCCCAGTCTACCGTTCTAAACATAGGAATTACAAGAATACAAGTTGATTTACAAATATATTCCAAATGATAGAGAATTGTAAAAAACATTTTCACCAGTCATCTGAATTTAATTCAGCAGAATAATCTGTGCTTATAAGCTGACCTTGGAAAGCACGTGCCTTACAAACGCAGCAGCCCCATGTGTCTAAGCCACAGCCTTCCTCCACAGATGGCCGGCCCTGTGTCAGGGTCTCCTCAGATCCCCACACAGGCTGCCACCTTCCTCCCAAATCTCATTATTAAAATACCTTCTCTTGCAGCATGTATTTCAAGTCTAGCCACACACACTACTGTGCACGTACGCACGCACACACACACACACACAATCTCAGAAATCAAACTCCAAATATAACACAAACCCCACAAAGTTAATATACTTTAATGGAATAGTATCTCACTGTCATAAATAACTCTAAGGACTATGTCAAAACACAAAAACGTGTTTAGGACAAAGTGTAGAGAAAAAGTACAATAGAGGAAATACTATGAATACAATGACATGAACATGTTGACATAAACATGTTTTCACACGTGGACAGGGTATAGAAGATGTGACAGAAATAACTATGCTGGAATGATGGGGACATCGATCTTTTTTATTTTGAATGTTCTTTAATAACGCATCACAGCACGTTAGTTATAAGATGCGTAACCAGGCAGCACATTACCTGGCTCCTGCCCGCCTCTCCCTTCCCACCTCGTCACTCTCCTGCAGCCCCATGGATCCCTCTGCTTGGCTCTCCCCACGTCTCTGCCTTCCCCCAACTCCTCACCTGCCTAATGCCTCTCGCCTTCAGACCCAGGTGTGACCAGCGCCTCCTTAGAGAGGTCTCCCTGATCACTCTGTCTGCATCCTCTTCGTAGAGTCTCTCATCACGGCCTGTCCTTCCCCTGTCCTGCACTTATCACAACTGGTAATTATACTTTTATCTGGGAAATTAGAAGCTTGATTATAAGCTCCATAAAATGTAACGTTTTTATACCAGTGTACCCCCCACCCAAGAATATCCAGCACGTAACTGATACTCCAAAAGTAGTTATTAAATTAATGAATGATTTTCACAGCCCTGTCATTCAAACAGCATGCCCTTCCCAACACGCGCACACGCACACACACGCACACGCGTGCACTTTCCACTCCTGGACCTTGTTTAGGATCCTCACTCTTTCCCACCATCCAAAGCAGAAGCTTCGGCGCCGTCCATGATCTGTCACTCTCCTCCACACTGAGAACAAGTGACCAGCGTCAGAGCTTCCTACTTAACACCCGTGACACTTAGGGTCGTCCAATGGCTGTCTTTCCTGTTAGACCATTAATGTCATGAGAGCAGGGACCACTCAGATAATAACGGTCCAAAAAATAACGAACGCTGAGCTTGACTGAACTGAGCATTACAGTTTTGTGATAATGTTATCCGCCCAAATGCCCGGCTGCCCCGGAATACGGACCCAAAAGAAAAAGCGGATGTTGTTTTGTTCATAATGTGCTTTCCCTTTCACGGCCACAAAACTAATTTCAGAAAGTGTCTCAGAAATCCTCTCTCACCTAACAAACATTTTCAGACTCATGGCCGCGGCTAACGCGATGACAGATGTGGCAACAGGCCATGGAAAAACAAGTCGCGTCCGGAAAACCTGACCGCAGGTCAGCTGCAAACAGTCATCCCCATCTCAGGAGCTGTTGGACTGGCGGCCTGCGGAAACGGAGGAGCTGCGGCCCGGCGCGTTCTCCCAGGCCCAGTGAGCAGACGCGGGCGCCGGACGCACCCCGTTTACACTGAGGCCAGGCCCCCTCAAGTCCCCGGCGCTGGGAAGGGAAGTTGCAAAGGTTCCCAGCCTCGGAGTTGGGAGGGAAAGGCTTGCCGCTGCTGCCCCCTATAGCCAGGACGTGACTCGGCGACAAGAACACAGGCCGTGCCCAGCACGCCCGGGGGCCCTGCGGTGACGAAGCCCGAGTCCTGTTCTCAGCGCACTGTGGCTGTCTGACATTTGCAGTCACCTTGAGTATCAAATTAAGGACATTCACCTTTAAAATGGATAAGCCAATGATTGTTGCTATGACAGAGATGTAAGCTCCTAGACAATTCTGGCACAAAAATCAGCATTTAGTACATGCTGGTCGCATGAACGGCTAACACGACCAGACAGAAGTGATAATGGTGTCATTATCGACTGTTAAAGCACTTTTCTCTCGAGGCCTTACACCCAGCGCCAGACACTGACGTGTATCCTGAACTCGACGCAATCTCCTCACCCGTCGGCTGACCCAGGTGTTCAGGAAAGGGGAGCGTCTCACCTGGCCTTGGGACCGCCTGATTTGGTGCTGTTGACAGTTGTTTTGGTGCTATTTCGTTTCATTTCCTTCAAGAAAAACTATTTCTGAATTTGTGTATTCTGAAAAATAAGAGAGCAATGGGGTTAGCACAGATTGGCAGACAGATTTCTTTATTTAGTTTATCAAGCCACAAGAACAGAGCCTTCGGGTCTGCAAGACAACCGGGCGCTTCTGCCAGCCACTAAATCATGTTGGAAACCTCAGGCGGGTCCCTACAAGCATGTCACGCTAAATTTAGGTCTCCTAGGTGGAGACAGTTCGTGTCAACACCATATGATCACAACTGCCCTTCCCATAGCTCGATCGCACGCGTGCGCGCGCGCGCGCACACACACACACACACACACACACACACGCCCCCCCCCCGTAGTCCCCTCTATTTTCCTCACATCAGCCAGAATAATCATTTTTCAATGCTGATCTCCTCACATTACTTCCTTGCTTTACAAATTCCAATTGCTTCCTACTGCCCCTGGAATAAAGACCAGAGTGCTTAATGGTGTCCCAGGCCATGTGGGATGGGCCCCCGCCTGCTTCTCCAGCTGTCTCCTTCTCCATGCCTCGCCACAGTGGCCCGTGGCAGTCCCTCACATGTGGCCTGGCCCCATGGAAGCTTCTTCCACATGCTGCAGTGCTCTGCCTCGACCCCTCAAGCTTCTCCACACTCTGCCTAATGATCCCCCTTGTCCCAGGGATCAGTGTTTCTCAAACTCGAGTGTCCTTCAGTGTGGCCCGGAGGGTTTGTCAGAAACCAGCGAGATCCAGGGTGGGTGGGAGTTGGTGGGGTGGGGGGGAAGGGTGAGGCCTGAGACTCTGCCTTGTTGACAAGTTCCTGAGAACCACTGTCACACATCTCGGTTTACATGTCACTTCTTCTGGGAGCCTGCCTTGACACACTCACACTAGGTGGGCCCCATTACACATTTCCACAAGGACCTCTGTTGTTCCTCAAGCCCTTAGCCAAGTTTGTAATGATGTATCTATTTGTATGAGTATTCAATTAATGCTTGTCTCCAGGCGTCCCCAGATCCCAGGCCACAGACTAGTGTTCAGAGGTGTCCAAACTTACTGAGTGGTTGAATGAATTTGCTTCTGCTCCTGAACCTTGATAGTTAGGGTAGAAATCCCTGCCTTTGTTCATCGCTTCTCTTCTTACACAGTCAGCAAGTACTTGGAGAATACCTCTTAAATCTATCCCCTGCCTCCTCCATCCCTAAGGTCCCTGCCCCTGATAGTCCTCATGCATCTGGCTTAAGAAATAGCCCCCTAAACCGCTTCTGGGCCTCTGACTTCTCTCCCTGATCCATCCTCCTCAGCTGCTAGGATTTGTCGTTCTAAAGCACAGATATAGTCATGTTACTTCCCTGGCTTAAAAACATGCAATGCAAAACCATACATGTGTTAGAATCTCTTAGAACCCCGCAGCAAGAAAAAAGTGAGTGCATGTCAAAACTGGTGAAATGTGATAATGTCTGTAGCTTAGCTACCAGCACTGTGAAATGGTTTTGATCATCGTAGTATGGTTATTCTGTAAGACAGGGGAAGCTGAGGACACACAGGAACTTTCTGTCCTTTTCTACAACTTTTTGGTAAATCTCAAATTTTTTTTTTTTAATGTTTAAAAAATCATGCAATACTCCTCCAGGGCATAAAGTCGTTCACGTCATTAATCACCTGGTCCAGGTGACTCTTCCAGGTACTGTGGCTCCGTGCAGGCTGCATGTTCGCACGGTCCTCTGGACAGACCTCGTGGTTTCTCACCTCTGCGTTTTAGTTCATGCTTTTGCTAGAACTTCCTTCCTCTTTTCCCACCTGGGGCACCTGAATTCATCTTTCGAGACTGAGGGCTAGCCCTCCCTTCGTGAAGCCTTCCTATCCTCCTTAAATAAAACCAACCACACCTTTGCAGAGAACTTGGTCTCACAGCTTTGTTTTGCCAACTATTTCATCACAAAAGCGAAGGACAAAAAGGTCAAAGCTACCGTAACTCTATTACTTTGCTGTGGGGCTGGTGGGGGGAGGGGAGTGGGGGGGACATAAAGTATAAAGTCAAAGTATTAATACTTCCCAGTCCATCCCCCTAGTCCTACCTCTATTTCCACTTTGATTCTCTGCTTCTAGAATTTTCTCCTGGCTGTTTATCTGCAGCCCCTGCTAGTCAGTGAGCCCCTTGAGTGGAGAGAATCAGCAACACTCATCTTTCTGTACACAGCACCTGCTGCTTGGCCTGGCGCACGCTGAGCAGTCTGCAGTCTTCACTCTTTGTGGACCACGGCCATCAACGCCTAATACCGTGAGGACAAGAAGCCGGCACTAACTTTACCCTCGTTCTGAAAGCTAAACAATGTTCTGAACACGTGCAAGGTCATTCTTAGCTTTACATCATCCTCAGCTTAGGTTTTCTAAATAAAGAGAACCTAAGACGTCCATGAACATGGTTACTTCAGAACTTGGTAAAGTAGAAATTAGCAAGAATGATAAAAGCAATGCCCCCCAAACGAGCACCAAGTCACAGACCATCAAATACACTTCTTAACCACGGGCAGAAACACAATTAGGCTATTTCACTGACATATTTCTTCGCCAGATAAGTATTAATGTCCAGTTTTTAACAGATGCTATTTATATCTGAATCATAACAAAAGTGCCATCCATCTGCCTTGGCTTCCAGAGAAAACATAATTCAACACAAGAGTAAAAAATGTGCACAGCCAAACAGAAATGGCATCAGAAACGAAAATTGTTGGAACTAGTATCGTGGGGCGAAAATTATCATTTGACTAAATTGGAAAAAGTTGCAAGCAACACAAAAGATTTTGGCAGTTAAATCCAAATACTTGGGAAAAATCTTCTCCTTGTCTATTCTGATACCAAATGGACGTTTTGTTATATTTTGGGACATGCACCCTGTAAAGTTCCCTTTTTAGCCTTCCACACACTCACTCAGTCATTTACTGAGCATTTACAGTGGAAAAAAGAAAGGGCTTGGAGTCAAGAAGATATGGAGTTAGATCGGTTCCACTGTCTTCTGTGCAAACTTGCAAATTAATTAACCTCCTCCTGATCTGGTTTGCTCATCTGCAAAATGGAAATAATCTTTCTTTTAAAAGCAAGTATTCTTAACCTGGCATCTAGGGACGGGGTTCGTGTGTGTGCTTCCCTAGGTCTTTAAATTCTTTGAGATGAAATGCAAAAGCATGTGTGAGGTGATTTTTCTAAGAGAGAATATGCTGCTTTCACCGACTTCTCAAGGGGTAAGTGACACAAAACAGTTAAGTGCCACACCCTGGGCTTGAAGGATGCTAGATAATGCATTTAAACAGCCAGACACACAGTGGGCTATGTGAACTATTTGGTAGCTGCTATTATTTTTAGGTCCTGGGAAGGTACAGAAAGGTAAACCTGACAGAGCCCAGGGCAGAAGGCAGGGAGATGGTTACAGCTAAGGTACTGGGTGTCATCACAGGACAACAGAGGAGGGCAGACCAGAGTCAGTGCAGGAAAATCCCAGCAGGAGACAGTGACAAGGCAGAGGCACCAGGTGCATCAGGGCAGTGATGCTACCATCACTGCGGTGTCCTCGATGCCTAGACAGGGCTTGGCATATGGCAGGTGCTCAGTGAATAACTGGTAGGTAAATAAGCAAACGAGTGAATGGAACTGACCCAGGGGACAGGATAACGCCATCTAGACCTCCCGAGGGAAAACAAAATTCAGAAGGTGTTAGTAAAAACCTATCACTATTCAAAATCGTCCACTTCAAAAAATTCCATACAAATGCAACAGTCCACTTTCTCTCTCGAAATGGTGCGGACGCTGAGCCTACACCTTCGTCGTTCAGCAGTAATCAGTCCCTCCCCAGCTTCGTGATGAACCCCGGGAGAACTTTCTTTTAGATCCAGGTGTTAGAGAAGCTTTATTTTTTTTCCAGAAGAATTAAAATGCCTTATTTGCCTGGACAAAAATGAACTTCCTGGTTTTTTTTTCTTTTAAAGTTTTTTTTTTCCTTGTGTTCAAGAAGCTCCCAGCTGAATTTGTAGCCCGACTATATTAACCATTATGGATGATCTGAGTATTCTTTCATCCTAATGTATACTGTCCTATTTGATCTGTATTTTTCACGAACCTGATTCACGTGTTTCTATTTCACCATTTTATATGTATTCTTACAGTCACCTTAAAGCTTTTGTGGGACGTCCAGAGTGTACAAGTTTTTGAGAGTGCTGGAATACTAGTCAAGAACACAGGTTCTATTACAAGGCAGTCCTGGAGTAGAAGCCACACTCTACCATTTATCTGCCTTGAAGCCACTTAGCGCCTCTGCGTCCCTGTTGCCTCATCTATAAAAAGGGAATAGTATCTGTACTTTTTCATAAGCAGCTGGTGAGGACTCAGTTTAAAAAATGCGAGGCCCCAGTCCACAGCCATGCCACCCTGAACAAGCCCGATCCTGTCTGATTTTGAAAGCTAAGCAGGGTCGGGCCTGGTTAGTACTTGGATGGGAGACCACCTAGGAAGACCAGGCACTGTAGACATTAAAAAAAAAAAAGTTAAAATTAAAAAAAAATTAAAAACAAATAAAGTTAAAAAATAAGGAACTGTAAGCTGACAAGGTCCTTGCAATCTGTGAGGTCAACCAAGAGTTGCCTTGCCTAAAAACAAACAAACAAACAGACAAATAAATAGTAATTAAAAAAAAAATGTGAGGCCCCAAACCTGGAACATCGTGAGTGCTCAGTAAGTATTAGCTGGGAGTAGCGGTCCTAGCTGTGGCACTAGAAGCAGTGAAACTGCAGGCAAATGGATGGAGAGAAAAAATAACAATGCCACCCAAAACGAAGTAAACAGAACGAAATAGCAGTAAAAGGTCAACACTGAGAGAAAAAAGTGGAAACAAAGCTTGTTAGTACTGGAAGGGTATCACATGCATACGATGTCTCTATTCACAGAATTTTCTCAAATATCTCCCTTCCCTTTACATCTGCTCTTCTAATTGGTATGGATATTCTGGATAGCATCGTGTTGAAAGTGAATATTTAAATATCATGAGAATGCGATCTATACAATTGTGCAATTTATATAATTAGATAAATATGCTTTAGAAAATGTAATCTCATTTGTAGTATTTCAAGGAAGAATGAGACTGTTCGCTCCTATCTCACTCGGTTTCTCATCTATACGATCCAGCTTATTTTTCCAGCCTGGCAGGGGAAGGAAGGAGTCATCCAAGAAAAGCTTCGGTGACTCTCACCGTCTACTAACCTTAAACGTTCGCTCTCGATACACACCTGTAAAGAAGCTTTATTAAAGCGATTGTCTTGTTAACAGCCAGTGGCCTCCCAGGAGATTCCTGCTCTGGGCAGGCACCCGACTACGGACCATCCTTCTGGAGGTGGTTCTGTCTCCATGTGCCAGTCAGCTGTGAGAATCACAGCATGAGCAAAGAGGAGGATGGCTGGAAAAGAACAACAACAACAACAAAAAAGGCAGACAAGATTGGAGAGCAAATTGAAAGTCTCCGGTAAGCATTGCTTGACAAATATTTACCAGCACCTAAATGAAGGCAGAGAGAAAGGGGAAGTGCAGATAACCGAAATAAAAGCCATGCGCTCATAAAGCTTGCAACTAGGTTGCATGGGAGGCAAATATTTTCACAGATAATCAAAGGGCCCGTGCCCGATTCGCTTTCGAATCCCCAGAATTTAGCCAAGTAAATGTTTGTTGGATTGAAGACAACGAATAAGAGACGAAGGAACTACAGTAGGTCAAAGTCGAAATATTTTTTTGTAGCATTTCTGTAAAACCAGCCATTTAGGGGTGCATATTACTTAAGAAACATTATTAAATCGCTCTTCTTGAAAGTGAAGTGGTGATTTATCCAAGGTCTGAAATAAACTCTGGGCGACTGGACATTTCACAAAACTTCTGAGGGAGGCAGGGTTCTGTGCCATCTGAGGAAGAATGTGCTGCTAGAAAGAGCAGAGACCTTGACATGAGACAGAAGTGCTGAGTTTGAATTTTGACTCTGCACCTTCCTAGGTGTGTGATTTTAGACAATCCCCTTCATCCCGTAGGGTTCAAGTCCTCCTCTGCAAGGTGGAGTTAAATGATATTCGTAAGATTACTGTGGGGGCAAATGAAATAAGAGACAGGAAACGTTTCGTAAACTGGAGTGACTGAAGGCATTACCACACATTTCCCATGGGACCCTCAGAGCTCCAGGGAGAAAAATGTCACCACGTTGTTTGTTTGCAGTCTGTCTTCCCCAAATATCAGGTCATCTCCATGGGAACAGGACCTCATTATTCACCGCAGTAGCCCCAGAGCCTACAACGGCACTTGGCACACGCACGCGATGAAATGAGAAAACGCGTCACCGGCCCGACACCGGGGACCAGGAGGGGAAGCTCCGTGTCCCGGTGGGCGGCCGCCGCCTCAGGGCTGTGGGACCTTCCGAGCTGCCCGCCGCTAGGGCCTTCCTCCACCCCGTCGGCTCGCGCCCGCGGTCCCGGCGCCGAGGCCGCGCCGCCTTACCCGTGCCCCCTTCCTTTTCTCCGCCTCGTGGCGCCTGACCCGCGCGCGGGGACCTGCAGGCCACCGGGCCGCGGAGGCCCAGCCCACTCGGCGTCTCTAGGACGCCGTTGCCCGAGCGACGATGGCACTCGCTGATTGGAGAATGTGTCTCCGCACAAGGCAAGAAGCAAAGCTCCAATTGGCCAAATCGACTGCGGACTGATGTGCGCGGGGGGCGTGGCCAGGCCGCACCGGGGCTCCGCCCCCGCGGAAGGAACTTCCGCCGGGAGTTCCGTCCCGAGGGAGAGGGAATTTGTCCTTTAGGTGTGTGTCACGGAATCGGGTTTCTGGGAAGTGGCCTTAGCGCGAGCCGACGGTTGGACTGGTCGCGCCTAACCACTGGGAGCCGCGTGGTCTGGGGGAAGCCAGTCCTCTCCGGAGGAGCCACCACGCGTCCCCACTCCGGCCGGCGTCTGGACGCGGGAGCAACGCGTCTAAAGCCGAACCACGCGCTACGCCCTTCCAAATGTTAGCACTTGTAGCAACTGGGATTGTTGAACTCACTGGTGTGTCCAGTTGTGTCCTGCTGCCCTCCTCCAGGAGACCGAGAGCCCCGTGGAGAGGCGCTCGCTGCTGTAGCCTTATCCCCTACCGCTTAGGGGGCGTTCAGTAGCTAGTCGCCAAATGAGCCGGTTCTTGCCCACACTCGGAAGCCAAGTGGAAGCTCGATGAGTCGTGTTGATGACATAATAAGAGCAAGAGCCGCTGACCCTTAGGGACCACTACCCATTGCCAGGCCCCCATCTGTGTTACTTGTCATTCGATCTGCTTTGGGCTTGATAACAGCCGGATGAGGTAGGTGCTATGGTTATTCCCACTTTGCAGATGGGAAACGAGGCACAGAGGGAGATCCATGGACACACAGCTAGTCCATGGCAGAACCAGAATCAGAACCCACGCAGGTTAGGTCCCAAGTCCATCCTCTATATCACCCCGTGCACCACTCATTTGTGGGAGAGAGGCAGTGACCCAGGGGCCAGTTCTTCCACTGCTTCCACTGGTGTCCGGAATCGCATCCCTATTTGCCTTCTCTTGAATGCTTAGGTCAGTAGTTCTCAAAGTGTGGTCTGGGAACCCCTGGGGGTCCTGAGACCCTTTCAGAGAGTCCATAATCATCAAAACTATTTTATAGTTGACGCTAAGATGTTACTTTCATTTTCACTCTCATTTTCTAAGGAGTGTACAGTAGGGATTTCTGAAGCTACGTGATGTGTGATACTGCAACAGATTGAACACAAAAGATAGAATCCAGCTGTCTTCCATTAAGCAATTAAAGAGATTTTCAAAAATATAAAACTGCCTTTCCATTAGTTTTTATTTGGGAAAGTATTTTTTATAAAAGGGTTAACGTGTGAGGGGTTTATTGTTATTTTAAATGAATTAGTAAATGTTTAAAAATGTTCTTATCAGTTTTACTTTCTAAAATGGTAAATATTGATAGATATAACCCACAAAAACAAAAGCTCTTTGGGATTCTCAATATTTTCCAAGAGTGTAAATGGATCCTGAGACCAAAAGTGCTTAGCTCAATTGCCTCTCTCATAATAGCCAACAATCTCATTCCCTCTCCCCTTCTTGCTCTCTCCACCTCCCTCCCTCCCTCTCTCTTCTCCCTCTCTCCCTCTAAAAACATACTCTAGGATCTCACATCTTTAAAACTATTATTTTTTAGTGTCCACCTCATTTCTCTGCTCCCTTGAAACCACTTCTCAGTAGAGTTGTCTATACATGCTGTCTCTTTCAGTAATCATTCCTTCTTGATCAGTCTTACCAGAGGCTTGGCTCCATTATTCCTTGGTACCTGGTCAATTTTCATACATCTTTCACTTATACTTGACTTTAGCTGACTCGACCTCTCAGCAGCAGTCAACCCAGTGGATCATTCCCTCCTACCTGAAACTCACTCTTCTCGGCTTCTGTACTACCAGACAATCCTGGGGATCATCCTAAATCACCAACTATCCAATTCTCGGGCCCCACTGGTCATTCTCCCCCTCTGTATGGCCTTTGGACATTAGGACCCCTCTGACTGACCTAGATAGTGCTGTTATGCTTAATTTCAGCCTTGACCCGTCCACAGGTGTGTATCAAAGACTTGGACTTCAGCCACCCACACAGCCTTTGGTCCGCTGACCTCCCTCACTCTGACCCATTTCAATAAGTGACACTACTTAACCTAGGAAACCTTGTTGTTATCCCGTAATGATCATTGTGCTATCCTCAACATCCAGTCCTTCAGCGAGTCCTGTTGGTTCCAATGCCAGAGTACATACCCTGTAACCTCACCCATTCTCTGCAGCTTCACCCGCACCACCCTGCCTCGTGAGGACAAAACGTGGGCAGAGTCTGTAACCGCGGTGTTGGAGGGAAAGGCACGGCAGGGGCAGCAGGCTCAGCACTGGCTACTCTAAATCACTTCAGCAGCTCCTTTACCCTCTGTAGGCATTGGCTAACCCTGGGAGGGGCAGTCACTCCAGTGTATGAAAAACAAAAATCATGGGAAATACAAGTGGTTTCTCCATTCATCTGCTGCTAGATGGATGTGTGGGTTGTTTCTACCTTTCTGCTACTATGAATAATGCTGCTAGGAATGCTGGAATACAAAGTATCCAAGTCCCTCTCTTCATTTTTGGGGTGGAGTGGAATTTTTGTTGCTGTTATTGTTATTTGTTCCCTCAGTTTTCAGGAGCAATGACACTAGAAACTAGTGTGAGTCTGCTGGCAATGAATCGATTCAGTTTTTCTTTATCTGAAAATGTGTTTATTCACCTTCACTTTAAAGGATATTTTCCCCGAGTGTAGAACTCTGGAGTTATTTTTTGTTCAGCATCTTAAAGATGCCATTTGGTTATGTTCTGGCTTCCATCATTTCTGTTGCAGTGTTTGCTGTGTGATTGTTATGCCTTTGGAAAGCAACGTGTCTGTCTCTTCTCTGGAAATTTTTAAGGTGTGCCTCGGTGTGGTTTTCTTTGTCTTTATCCTGCTTCGGTTTTGTAGCATATCTTGAATCTGTGCCTTAATGTCTTTCGTTGGTTTTGGAAATTTTTCAGCCAGTATCTCTTCAGATATTTTCCCTTCTCCTTCTGTGACGTTGAGCCAGAAGCACCTACTCACATAAAACTAAGATAACTGTTTTTAAAAATACATTCTCTGGCTATTTGTTTGTAATCTCTAGGATTAACTCATTGGATTGTGCTTTAGAAGACCTAGTTTAAATAACAGCGAACACATCCAGCACCAAAAAATGTAATGACACGATACCAGGAATTTACTAAATCTGTCTTAAATTTTTCTCTCCCCCATTACATCAAGCGTCTTCTTGTTCAAAACTAGCAATAGTTGGGGTAATTCGTTGTTCAGAATAAAGTAACTGAGATAACAAACTGCTACATGAGAGTCTCTGCAAGAATTATTTTTAGTAACACTTTTTCTGAGGGAAAATTGGTGAAAAACCCTAACAGTTGACTGTGTGCGCAAACATGGGATTTAATAAATGTCTTTTGAACCGACCTGAACTCAACAGTGAAGCAGTTAAAGTGACGTATGATTGAGTCAACATAACCCAGAATTGGGAAACTAAAAATACATGCGTATTTCCTTAAACACAAGGATTTCCCCGTGTGTTTAAGTGACTAGTGATTAGATCGGTCTGTCATGAGATTTTGTCATGTAATTCTTTATATTTTTTCCCTGAAGAGCACCTTTACTCCAAAGTGTTTCCCCTGCTCCTAGAAATTTATCACTTCCATGTGAAGAGTTAGAGTCTTTTTTTTTTTTTTTTTTAAGAACCTAAATTCACCTTTTTGTGTATTGTCCTGACAGCCCGTAAGTCTATTAGATTAGTTTTGCTCTCTGTTCAAATGGACCAGAATTCTGTCAGGTGACAGTGGCCCCAAAGAGGAGTTTGAAGCGGGAGACTATTGTCTCCCTTGACCAAACCTTCTGACGACTGACGACTGACGGTTCCCTTGGCTGCCCCGTAGCAAATTTACTCTCAATAAGGCTGAACCCATTACCTTGTCCAAGGTACCATTCGGCATCGTTGAAACCAGGAAAACTCACTGCTTAAGAAATTGTTACAGCCTCTGCTACTTAAACCCATTGCATGAATCTGCTGCTCAAAACCACTGCTGATGATCTAAAGATGCAAGCCATGGGAAGTTAGGGAAAATATTTTTACCCTTACGATATCCAAGAGACAGCTCATTCCTTCAGTAATCAGGGAGAAACTTGGGGATCATGGAGAGCTGTGTCCCACCCTCCACGTTTTGAGTACTTACACCACAGTCTGTACACCTGGGGTCAAGGGTCTAGCCTGTAATTATATCACAGTAACCCATAATGGTGTTATACACAGAAGTCATGCCTTCATGTGAAGAAACAGATAGCAGGAACTGATTAACCCCTAAAAAGTTAAGTAGTTTTCAGCCTCGTCTATTAAAAAAAAAAAGACTGAAGGGAGAACAAACACGTGACACAGACACATAGGCATCTAAATGGAAGCTGAGAATATCCTGGAAATCTGCTAGGTGAGATTTCTCTGAGTGCTATCTTCGGTGTCCTCCTAAAATGGAGCTCAGACTCTGTGAAGCCGTCTTAGGAGAAAAAAAAAAATGTAAAATAAATGAGGTATAAGTAGCTCTTTCAGAAAAGCTCCTGTGGTTATTTTTTCTTTACTAAAATAGATGCTTTTGTTCTCAGATAGTTACCTTGACAGATGACACAGCTGCTCGTTTTAGTTCAATCAGCCAAAAACTAACTTGCACATTTTAACAGTCACTACAAATAATTGATTATCATTTGTAAACGGTGCCATTTACGTACCTCATTGAGGATCACACATTGAGAGCCTGTGCACGGGCTCGGCGCGGTGCCTTCGCATGTCCGCATGGCCCTTTCGTGGGCTAAAATGATGCTAAGCTCATTTCCTTTAATAATTACTGGTTGTCTCCTTTCCCGGCAACAGGAATCAAAACCCACTCGCCTTGGTCCTGAGCGAGATTCCATAGTGTAGAACCCTGGCATTTGACATTTTGATGAATCCTGCCCTCTGAACAATGTATTGTAGCGATTTTGGGAGAAGCAGCCCCCACCCTGGACTAAAGAAACAGTTAGGAAAGCATTTCATGTTTCGTACACCCGGGCGACTAGCAAAACCCCTGACAATCACGGGTAATTCTTTTCGCTGAGAGCCAGGATCTTGTAACAGCTTGTAATTAGTGCTGGTTAGCATTTAATTTGCCTTTGGTTAGGTAACGAGCATTTATTGATCGCCTGATAGGTGTGGAGCGCTGTGCTAAGCAGTATGTGAGTGATGAATGAGGCCCAGTCTCTATTACAGTCTACTTGGGGCTGAAAACGGATACTTTGGAAAGGAAACTCGACAACAGTTATAAAATGTTTCTGTAACTATACTGCCACAGGGAATTATTCCTCTTTCAGAATCTGAGGCTCTAACTCCCGGCACTGTCCCATTCTAAGGAGGCGCCCGAGGCTGCGTCCTGCGGCAGGAGTGGAGACACACCAGCCACTCATCCTCTGGGCTTCCTCCTCCTCTGGAGAGCCCCAAGTGTGGCGGGGACCCAGGACAGAAGCCACCACCAGCTATTGAAAATCAGTCCGTCTGCCCTAACTGGCAACCCCGCTGTCTTCGGTAAAAATGGAGCGGAAGCTTAGGTCCCTACAGGCCAGCAGCGCTGCTGAGCTACGGTTAATCCCCGATGGCCTCGTGGAGATTGAGCTTCAAGGCCAAGTGGAGGTGGGTGGTGGATATGGACTGGCAGCGCTTAGAAACAACAGGGGAGATTTTCCCACAGGGCAAAAAGGGGCCACCAAAGTCAGGGAAGAGAACGGCAGGCGTGTAAGTCAGGGCTGTGGATGAGCAATGTGGCCAAGCCACAGTGGGCTGTGGAGCAGGTGACAAGGGCTGGGCCTTTGAGGTGATCAGGTAGGCCGAATCCAGCAGACTGTGAAGTTCCAGTCAGTGACGCTTCACTGAAGGTGGCCTCAAGAAGCAGGTGGTCACCTGGGTCCCGGGTATGGGACAAGCGGCACAGCAACGGCCCCCACCCCCGGCAGCAGAGGGAATTGGGAGGGACATCTCAGGGGATGCAGAAGCCCAAAGAGCCAGCTCTTCTTGCACAGAGTGAGATGAGCTCTAAGCAACCAACTATTTGAGTTAAAAAAAAAAAAGTTTTTTGGAAATCGCACATACTACAGAATGTAAAAGGGGGGGACTGAGAGACAGGAACACTAAGGGAAAAGGGAGATTTAACTAATTCACTTGTTCTTTGAGGATGTACAAGATCAGTGTGTCTTGGTGGCTCGGGTGGGGATCTTTCCTCCTGCAGAAATGACCTTGCTCACAAATTTAATGACTTGCCCAACAGCATGGATTTATGTAAAGATCACAGCTTCAAAGAGGATAAAATGCATTTTCTAGTTGCTTTTTATATTTTGGACATATTTAGCATTCTCATTTTTAAGGAATGATTTTAACAGAGCACAGACTCCTTCCGTCAGTAGCGAGGGGACAGGTTTAGGGACTGCAGCTCAGACATCCGGTGCCAACTAGCTTACAGGGATCCAAGTGTGAGAATCAAATTGTCATTTGATGTGTAGATTTGGCAAAGATGCAATACGCCTTGGAGATGGTGGTGCAGGCCCAAGCTGTGTGACAAGCATTCCTGTGACTAATTCTCTTAGCCCTTGCTGGCAAAGTCCATCACAGGCTCAAAATTCAGTCTCCCTCATTTCATCAGCTCCTCTTGGGTTGGGTCAATAGACAGTGTGACCACTTGGGAGTCAGAATGTTCAAGCTGGGTGGAACTTCAGGACACCTGGTCTGAGCCCTCTCATTAGATTAAAAGGGGCAGCCCTGATCTACGGCCACGCCATCCTGAACTTGTCTGATCTCATCTCATCTAGGAAGATAAGCAGGGTCGGGCCTGATTAGTACTTGGATGGGAGACCACCTCGGAATGCCAGGTGCTGTAGGCATTAAAAAAAAAAAACCTAAAAATAAAGGGGGCAGCCACTGTGGTCCCAACAGCAGCAGAGCTGAACTAGAACCCGGTGGCTGGCTTGTTCTAATGTCTCCGATTTCCTCCCACCCGGCGCCCCATCTACATCCCAGCTCATGCCCTGTTTCCTAAATTAAGCAGTCTCCTCGTTGTCCTGTCAGTCACCTCTTCTGGCTCTGAACCTCTGCCGTGCTAGTTCTCCACACCACTCCTGTCTCCCTCTGCTGCAGCGGAGTGCACGCACGCTGGGCCCACGCAGTGTCCTGCTGGAGACTCCAGAGACACTCGCTGAGCCATCGAACGGGGTCTTGAACCAGCAGAAGAAACCTCAGGGAGCATCTACCGCAAAACATCCATCGAACAGGCAGAGGGGACAGGCCGAGAGAGGGCCAGCGGCTCGCCTGGGTCACACTGCCCACAAAGACAAATGAGGACTCCAGCAAGCAGAGCTCAAATCCCCTACCCCACGCCTGTCCGTTTGCACTTGGGGAGAAATGAGAGCGGGGTCCCAGGGAACAGAAGACAGGGGGCTAACCCTGAAGGGGAGAGGGGCCAAAATCGTCTGTCTCCTAGGCCCAGACTGGGGCGCTGCTAGTAGACGCTCAGTGAATGCAGGGAGAGTGCCCAGGGAAGGGTCTAGGGTGTTCCTATGGGCACCACAGCTCTGGGCTCTGGGACGGAGGGAGAGCAGGGGCAGGAAGGGCACCAGAAACGCAGTCCGTCCCGTGGGTTCACCCAGATCAGGGAAGCCAGCGACTCGTGGAGAAAGGCGTTCTGACGGGGTGAAGAACACGAGTGACCAGGGTCGTTGACGGTAAGACTGCGGAAATAGGGCAAAGGCACGGAGCCGTGGGGCAGGGTGGGGCGGGAGGACACCAGCTGGCTCTCGTCTGGGAAAATACAGCCTCCAGGGGCAGAGCGAGCAGGCAGCGCGTAGATGGCACAGGGCAGGTGGTTTCAGGAGAAATGCAACCCACTGTAACAGTGAAAGATGCCACTCACTCGGCAATGATTAGGCGCTGATGACACACCAAACTCAGGCCTAGAAAAGCCGACAGCACGGCTCTGCTCACGGGGAAACCTGCAGAGCAGTGAGGTAAGTGGGGTGGGATGAGGGAAAAGCAGGGCACTGGGGGAGCGGAGGGACTTGTTCACCAGGTGGAGGCAAGGCTGGTCCGCACAGGTGAGGGAGTCCAGAGCGGAGGGCAGCCCTGGGCTGGGGCAGGGGGCCTGCACAAGTGGCCGGAGGGGACTGCAACAGGATGGCTGTCCCGGGAGGTGGCC
>CM053503.1:1858581-1892270 GCA_028627145.1 Eidolon dupreanum | reverse complement strand
CTCAGCAAATGGCCCCCGGCCCTGGGCAGCTGCTCCGGCAGAAGGGTGGACTGGCCTTCCTTGGGCCTCGCACCTCAGCAATCCCGGTCCTACCATCCGGCAAGCACGGAGGGGGCCCTTCCACCTGGTGACACTGGGGGAGCCCTCGCAGCCCTGCTTCTGACCAGCTCGCCCCACCTTTCGGCCAGAACGACTGTGCTGGACCACACGCTGTCCACTGAAGCCCGAGGGCATGTCCCCACGGAGCAAAGCAAGGTCCTCACGATGGTCCTGCCGCGGTGCACAGCCTGTCAGCCACACCCCGTGCCCCACACCCCGCACGCTCTCATGGCCTCTGTCCCTGACCTCCCACTGGCTCCCCGTGCCATGAGCGAGCTGTTCGCATCCGCTGGTCCCCTGCCTGGGGCCCCTTCCTCAGGTCCTTCAAGGGTGAGGCTCCCCTGACCAGCCACACAACTAACACTCCCGCTCCCAACCCTTGCCCTGGCTCCTGACCCCTGACCCTCACTGTACCAACGGCCCGGACGGCCCGCACACTCCTGCATTCTCAATGCACGAACTAACTCTGGGCGCTGAGTAACCAGAAGGGAATATGCCGAACAAGGAAGACTTCCTGGAGGAGGCAGCTTTGGAGCAAAGGGCCTGAATGAAAAGCTGTGTGGCAGCTCTTCAATTCAAACAGAAAGGACTTCAGTCCATTAACCAGAGGATCCTCCCACCAACCTGAGAGGCGGGGACAATCACCCCACTTACAGGTAAGGCACTGGGCCCAAGGTCAAGAGTTGGCGATGGCTCCCACCCCGTTCCCCCCCCCCCCGTTCCCCCCCGCCCCCGCCCCCGCGAGGCCCGTCGGTCCAGCAGCTCAGGGCAGTGCCCTTGGGGACGGGCTGCGGGCGGAGTCCCTGAAATGGGCCTCTCCCTGCGCCGTCTCCAGGGCCTATTTTCAGGGCTCCCCACCCCCCGCCCTGCAGCCCCCACGGGCAAGGACCTAGACGGCTGTTCTCTGCACCACGCGTCGGCTCGCGGTTTCACACGCCCCATCCTGGCCTCCATGGAACACCCGTGCCGGAACAGCAGCCTCGCGAGAGCTGGAAGGGAGCCCTGCAGCGGCCAGGCCACTGGCCTGTCCCCGGTGGCCCTTGCTCCAGCCCCCGCAAACCCATGTCGTGGCTGAGCAACTCAGCTTACCTTCACCAGCTCCCAGTGGGTCCAACAGGAGGGCACCAGGGAGGGCGGGGGATGGGGTGCACGGGACGAGTGCAGCGGGCGGCCCTGCCCTCCTTAGGCCAGCAGGCAAGACATGACAAAATGACCACAGAAAAACAGCAGCTAGAGATGCGGAAGATGACTGCACTGACCGGTCACCACGTGGTCCCAGACACTCTTCTAAGCACCGTGACCCAAGGCCAAACACAAGCTCAGCGGTCACGCAGCCCTGGCTCTGCAAGGGCCTCCTCCAGGGCCAGCTGCGCCCGGTCCTCTCCCCGCTGGTCTCCCCTCTCCACGCCCACTGCCCCCACCCTACGTCCCACCCCCCCCTCCCCAGGTAGCACCCTGGACACTAGCACGAGCCCCTCCCCGCCTCCACTCCTGGCTGCCGTGGCCATGAAACACCCCTCCCCTGCCGTGCCCCGGGGATGCAGCCGCTTGGCCCCGGTCTCTCTACGTCCCTGTGGAGCTCTGTGCTGCAGCCAGGTGCCCTCCCGCCACCCCCAAGCGCAGCACCCTGTGGCCCAGGCCTTCAACAGACCGCCCTCCACCTGGCCAACTTGATCTTAGGGCCACCGCCACTGGAAGCCTTCCCGAACACCCCCAGTCCTAGCAGGTGCCCTTCCCCGCCCCACAGCCCCTACTGCTGTCCTACTGCACTTGGCGCACTGTGCACACCTGGGCGGCCACCTGGGGGCAGCTTCTGAGAGCAGGGAATGTGTCTTCATCATGACTTTGTTTTTACAGCTGCAATCACAGATTACCACAAAGTCGGTGGCTTCAAACAACACAAAGTCACCATCCTACAGTTCCGGAGGCCAGTGCAGGCCTCACCGGGTAAACGCAAGGCGTCGGCAGGGCTGCGTGCCTTCTGAAGGCTCCGGAAAGAAGCCGTGTTCTCGCTGTGCCCAATGCCCCGCTTCCAGGCAAAGGGCATCACTAGTGCACCCTCCCCGGCGCCCCCGCCCACTGCCAGGAACCGCGGCCACCTGTGCTCACCCACACGATCCGGGACGTCTCCCGTCTGAATGGCGGCGAACTAGCAACCGTGGCTGTCCCTCACCGCGAAAGGTGAAAGCTCGCGGGGCGGGGGCTGGGATGCGGCCATCCCCGGGGGTCGTTATTCTGCCGACCACACACTCGTCACGCTTCCAACACGGCCCGACACTGAGCAGCGCTAAGTAAACACGCGCAGCCTGAACGACCGGCCACACGGCTCCGCGGTCGCCCCCAGCAAAGGCGCCACGTCTACACCTGCAGAGCCTGAAGGGCGAGGGGACTCAGGGGACACGTCTCCCCCACGGGTCCCCCCCCGGACTGCAGTGTCCTCTGCTCTCGCACAGCAGGGACGCAGCACTGCTCTCTCCTGAAGGACTGGTCACAAGGCAGTGGACACGGCCGGCTCTGCGGCCTCCGCCCCAGCACTTGAGGTGGCAGCACCCGCTTCCCACGGCAGGGTCCCCCACGAGTGTCTCCAGCCGAGCCTGGTTCCAAGGCGGCTGTTCCTGCCAGGCTGCTCCGAGACTCCCCTCCAGACTCCTGGGGCTGCTGTGCTGGGTGCTAGGCCAGGCGGCCGACAGCTGGGGCCGACAGCTGGGGCCGAGGGGGGTGGGCACGCCTGCTTTGCAGCATCTGGACCACGCGGGCACCTCGCATCCACACCCGCACACCTGTCCCATCCGTCGGCCTCAGCACCTGGCCACGCTGCACTTGGGAACAGAGCCACGCCGGAGACGTCCACCTCATCTGCAAGGCCAGACGCTCCCCCAGGGGCAGGAAGGCGAGGCCGGGGTCTGCGGGCCCAGGTCCCCCAGAACCTGTGATCTTTCTACAGAGGGGCTCCTGCCTGGTGAGGGCTGCGGTCAGCTGACAGTCCTCCCTCAGGATCCAGTGGTCTGGTCACCTCAAGGGGTGTCCGCCCACCTACCCTCTGTTCACTCAACAAGCCTGTGCTGAGGGCTGGCCCCGAGACTCCCCACCTCCCCTTCCAGAAAATGGAGGTGACACCCCCTCTTCTTCACAGGGCTGGGGGGTCAGGGCCACGACATGACCTGCTCAGGGCCATCGGGGCTCAGATAAGTGAGCATTGCTCTGAGTCCCCAACACCACGACGGGCACTGCCAACTAGGGCAGCTCACGCACGAGGACACGCCACAGCCTCCCGCCAAACCTGGCAGCCCTCATCCAAACACGGACTCGAGCCCTCCCATCGAAGTCACACCCGGGCCAACAGGTGACACCTGGCGCAGGCAGCACGCGCAAGGCGGAGGGAGGGTTTACAAGCACCTCCTGTTCCGACGTGAAGACAGCAACTCAGAGTTTAGGCTCTTACACCAAGGTCACACACAGGAAGTGGGGGCTACATCGGGAGTGGGAACCCAAGTCTGTGAGCCCCACTTCCCACACGGCCTCCCCAGCATGCCGGGGAGCAGAGGGCAGTGAGGGGCAGCACAGCCCTGGGCGAGGCCATCGGGTAGCCTGCAGGGCAGGTGGGGCGGGGGGGGGGCACACTGGCCACAGCCCCTTCACCCCTACAGCCACCCACACAAGACGTACAACAGCAGGAGGGGGCAGAGTGGGGCCCCGGTGCCCCCACCATCCCTCGGCAGTCTCAGGGGGAGGCCAGCACCGGGGTGGGGAGTCAGGGCAGCAGGAAGCCAGCCTGGCTCCCAACTCCCGGCACCTAAGGGGAGGCAGAGGGGAGCCTCCCGGTAGAACCAGGGCCGGCCGGCAGGGCCGCCTGGGGGAGTAAGCGGCCACAGGCTTCCAGGGCGACTGGGTGCGATCACTTACAGGGTGCTCCTGCTGACCCTGGAGAAATCACTCCCCATGGCAGTCAGATCACCGCCCCCGCGGCAGCGGCTGTGGGCTCTGGCACTGGCCCTCTCGGGCCCACGAGACCCATGGGAAACCACCGGTGTTCTGGTCGGAACGCCCAGGAACCTAGGGCCCGACCTGTCACAGGCTGCGGCAGCTCATCAATATTCTCACCCGAGCTCCAAGACACAGGAACCGGCATTCTCAAATCAGAACCAGTTGGAACTGGGCCCCAACCACCAGGATCCCAGGGCTGGAACTCCTTGGAATCCTTTTATTTCCATTTGATTATTTACCAAAGTCACATGTGTACCTAGTTGAAAAGTCAAAGGGTACTATGAGATGCGGACTGGAAACCCAGCTGCCCTCCCTCCCTAACCCCACCCACTCCCAGAGCAAAGCCCTGATTTTTCTTGCACCTCAAATTCTGAACATGTTTATAGATATTCCATGACCTGCGTGTTTTCAGTGGTCTGCTGATTCTGAACTACGGAGATGAGCTAGCCAAGTTCGCCGGCACGAGCTCCCCCGCTCCCAGCGCAGCCGTAGCACACCTGCAGCGCACCTGTGGTCTACGCCTGGTTCAACCGAGTGTCCCACTCACGGTGCAGCACGCGGTGAAGACACGTCCTTTCTTGCAGAAGTTGTTCTTCCTGTAGTAAATAACTGCCTTTGCTTGCTTAGTTTTCGATGCAGCTATTAATAATTCTTTCCCCAACTCTGTGACAAACACACGGGGTGCTCTCTCAATTCCCCTTACTCCTCGGGAACATGCCCCTGGCCCACGACTGTCCTCCTGGACCTCCCTCGGGCTGGTACCGTGTCCTTTACCACGTGCCCCTCACTGGTGTCCTCTCCTGCACTGGTGGGGCCCACCCTCTAGCAGCCTCCCGAGCGCAGGAGCTGTCCGAGACCCTGCCTGATGACGAGCGCCCATTTCCACCTCGCATGTGACTGGCAGTTTGGCTGGGTGTAGAATTTGAGGCCAGGGGGCCTTTTCCCTCCGAACTTTAAAAGCGTCATTCCCACCTTCCAGCTGCCAAGGTGGTAGGGAGACTCTGAGGTCCTGGTTCCGGTCCTTGGAACGTGGCCCATTTTTCTCCCTAAGCTTCGAGATACCCATCTCAGAGCCGCGGTTTCACAGTAACTGCACGTGCACCAGCAGGGCCCTTACTTGGTCCCTGTGCCAGGCACCTGGGGGTTCTTTAAACATGCCCTTGAGCTCTAGGAATCCTGCTTCCAATAATTTTCTCTTCCAAACTCTCCATTCTGGAACTCTGAGATCTTCCGATTTCATCTTTTTGCTCCTGTTCGCCACTGTTTTGTACAAAGTTTTGTTCTGCTTCCTGGGATATCGCCTCCACTTGACCACGCAAACCTCAGCAGTTGAGATTTTGAAATTCCAAGGACCTACTGGTCACGACCCTCCCGCTCCTCCACTCAGCACTGCCAGGCCGCCCACCCCACCCCACCCTACCCCACTCCACCCTCAGTAAAAGTGCACCTGTCTTCACTCTCCGAGGACCTTATGGAGAGTCAGGGCTGCTGGGATGGGGGCGGGGGGTTCAGGTCCCTCTGTACCGTGTCTTTGATTCCTCCAAGCTTTTTCTGCTTCTTGTTTTGTTTCTGCAGGTCTCTGTCCTTTGTGTCGGTGACTTTACTATCTGGTGACCTTGAGTCCATCCACAGGTAAGAAGGAACAACCGGGCACAGCCATTGGTGGGCGGACAAGGCTCGCTGACCGCAGGGCTCCACGTGTCTGGGAAAGCCCAGCCCTGTGGCTCTCGTAGCTGAGATGGGAGCTGCCCATATGCAAATATTTACAGGTCTTTTCTTTGGGGTCTATTTGTCCAGAAAAGATGTCTCCACTCTCTGCCCAGCATCCCAGGAGCCAAGTAGGGGAGGGGGCTGGGAACCTCCTTTTCAAGGATGTAGTTTTCACGGGATCCTCATTTCCAATATGGCAAAGTCTCTCAGCCTACAGCTGTGCTCGACATCCCCCAAACCACAGCCTCTCTGGCTCAGTTTCCCTAAAGAAACCTTTGCAACAGGCTCCTGCTTTCAATCTCCCCCCTCACAGCTGCCGCCCTCCGAGGTGCAGGTGCACGCGCCCGCTGCGCTCCCTCTGCCGGCACTCAGGTTCTCCGCCTGCGAAGCCAGCTAACGCTTAGCCACGTCTGAGCGCCCGAGACTCGGCGGGCGTCTCTAACCCACAGTCTGCCTCTCTGAGGCGTGCAGAGCTCTCTACTTCTTAGCATGCATGAGGCTCTAAGAGCAAGCAGACGGAGCACGTGTTCGATCTGCCCCCTCAATCGAATGTGCCCCACGGGCATTCCAAGGTCACAGGACATCCCCGCGGCACAGTCCGGACCTGTCCAGCCCCCTCAGAAACAGCAAGAGCCGAGCGCCTGAAGCTGCCCCGGACAGAGCTGGTCCAGACAACCCAGGGCCTGGGGTTCCCACAGCCCCCCACCAGGTGGGACGGGCTCTCCAAAAGACACTGAGAAGGCCTCCAGGCCACTCCCCGCGGGTGATCGACCTCTCGCTAAGCACCCATCCACTCCCCTAGGTTTCACAGATGCTGTGGAGATATCTCTCAAGACTATCTCGCGATCGTCTCTCAAGATAGTCTCCACGATGCGCGTGAGGACGCGGAGCTCAGAGGCCAGGTGCAGTTCAGGCACACGGCCGAAAATGGACGGGGGACCAAGGCGAGAAGCCCAAGACGGCTCACCCCAACGACAGCCAAGGACAGTGCTCCATGTCCCAGGCACTGTCACAGGGACTCACGCAGCCACTCCCTTTGATTCTCACAAGCCCCAGGTGGCGACTTTCATCACGTTTCACACAAAGAGGCAGGCTCAGGTTTGCGTCCAAGGCCACAGACACCAGCGGGTCACAGACCCCAGACCCAAAACTGATTCTTGAATCAGACTACTTTAACACACACATCACATGTACACACACACGCCACATATGCAAGCCACACACACATGCCACACACACAAACACACACACACCCCACACATACACACATGCCACACACAAACCACACATGCCACACATACACACACCACACACACGCAACACATACCACATATACACATACACACCACACACACAAATCACACACATACACACACCCTACACATACACACATGCCATATATACACAGGCCACACAAACCACACATACGCACCACACACACACCATGCATACACATACACACACCACACACACATGCAACACATACCACACACACACATACACACCACACACACAAATCACACACATATACACACCCCACACATATGCACATGCTATATATACACATGCCACACAAACCACATACACACCACACACACAAACCACACACATGCACCCCACATAAACATGTCACATATGCCACACGTAGCACACACACCACTATATACATAGACACGCCACAGCCACCACATACACACATGCCACACATACCACATATACACATCCATGCCACACACACAGATCACACACATACACACGCCCCACACATACACGCATGCCACACACATACACACACCCCACACATACACACATGGCACACGCACCACGTATACACATACACATGCCGCACACAAACCACACATATGCATCACACACCATACTTATACATACACACATGCCACACACATACACTCAACACACATACTTCACACACCACACACATATACACACACGCCACACACAAACCACACACATTCGTACACCACACACATATATCCCAAGGCTATCAAAACAGTTAGCAGCAAAACCAAAGCCATGAGCCACGTGCTCTCCTCCGGGCTGAAGCTCTAACCCCAACCCCGTCGCAGCTAGGGATGGAGCAGGGCTGAGACCTGTTCCCGCCCACAACGTGGGAGCTCAGCTTCCCAGCCTGGGCCCTGGGAAACAAGCTGGGCCTGAGCTACGCCTGGACTGGGGGCAGCTCTGGGCCCCTGCTGGACACAGAGGGGAGACGGACTCGTCACTGAGCAGGACACCCTCCTGCTGCTGAGATGCTGTGGAGTGCTGTGGTGCGTCCGGCCCCGCACGGGTGAGGAGGCTGCCCATCCCCAGACAGCCTGGCCGGCCACAGTTCCCGTCTGCTGAGGCCCCGAGAGTCTGCTTGGGGGCTTGAGAAGGACAAGGGCAGCCTTGGGCGGTCTTCGCTGTCACCCAGGCCAATGCTCTGCCATAGTGGGGGTGGGGGTCCCAGGAGACTCCAGCTCATTCCAAGCCGAGCTGAGTCTCATGACAGCCATCCATGTGCCACGGGGCACACATGAAGCCCAAGCTGGAGTCTCTGGCTCTCCAGCCCCTCTAGAAAAGACTGGTTGACCTGCCAGAAAACTCCAATAAGTCTGACAGGCATGGTATAAGGAGGCCCCCACCTCCCAACGGGCCCTTCGCTCGCCCTAATGTACTCCAGAAGCCCAAGCTGGGACTGCACTCCCTGCCAACACTCCAGAGCTGCAGACACGCCCACTGACACACACGACTGTCAAGGTGGCTAGGGAAGCAGTGCGGCTCTCACACTACCAAGGATCTCACACTACGAGATCCTCACCTGACTCAGTCCATCAGAGCCGAAGCTGAAAGGCAGTGAGTGGCTCCGGTCCCAGGAAGATGGGCCCAGCAGGGGAGCCAGGCAGCATGCAAGTGAGGAAGAACTCGGGTAGAATTTTCCCAAGTCGCAAAGATGACTGTAGGCCTGCAGAGCCAGACACGGAAGAGGGGTGGCTCCAGACTCTTCTCAGGCGCCGACAAGAAAGACTGCGGGTGGCAGGCTGAAGACAGTGTTCCTCAGTGCCACGGCCACAGGAAAAGGAGAAAGACCCGCCAGGACCCTTCTCCATGGGAAACACGCTCTAACCCTCTGGGGGAGGGGTGGCAAACTGCTCTACCCCACTCCCTGGGGCACTGGTGAAGACCCGACATGGCTGGAGAAGGGGTGAAAGGAAAAAGCTGTCCTTGGGGTGGGGAACCATCCCTGGGCTCTGCCAGAGACCCCTAAACCCTGAAAGAGGGACGTGAAACTCTTTCCTGCGTCAGACCCACCATCCAGGCAGAGTTGGCCTCACTCAGGGGCAGCAGATTCAGTGAGAAAGTCCCAACACTCAGGAGCTCAGCACCTGTCTAAGGCTGCAGCTGGACCAGATGACAGAGACATCCCTATCAAAACCCCTCCCCTCCAAGCCAGTAAGTCAGAGCAATGAGTAATGGCAGCGTACCCCTGGGGGAGTGACATGGTTTGGGAAGAAACCCCTCTTAGGTTCAACCCAAAAGCTGAAGGTGGGGCAGGAACACTGAAGAAAGACCCTCTGGAAACTCAGTCCCCATGCTAAGCACAAGGTGAAACCACAGGAATTAAAACCAATGGTCGCTCAGGTGACCAGAGCAACAACAGAACCCAAATGCAATGCCATTCCTACCAGACTGACTCACTTCCCACCCTAAAGGCCTGGCAATAAAAGACAGGCCCGTTTCCAAGCCTAAATACAACTAACCTCAATCTCTAATGTTAGCACACCATGTCCAAGTTTTAATCAAAAAGTATAACTCATTTAAAAAGGAAAAAAAATTACCCATTGTCAAGAAACAAAAGAATCAGACTCAGAATTTAAAATAAATCTGATTAACATGTCAAAAGATTTCATGGAAAAGGTGGACAACATGCATAAACAGATGGGACAGTTCAGCAGAGAGAGGGAAACTAGGGGCGAAAATGCTAAGGGAAAAATAAAAGCACACTAATGCTTCTGATGGGCTCACACACCTGACCTCAGACTTGACAGAGTGGAAAAAAGAATCAGTTAACCTGCAGATTGACCAACAGAAATTACCCAAGCTGAAACACAAAGAGAAAATAGAATAATAAATTGAACATTCAAGAGCAATAGGATAATATCAAACAACCTAACACACGTAATTGGAATCTCAAAAGAAGAGAGAACAGGATGGAAGAAATATTTGAAGATAATAGCTGTTAGTTTTTCCAAAATCATGGAAAAAGGCATCAAACCACAGATCCAAGAATTTCAGAAAGCCCCAAGCAAGATTAAGTATCCTTATCCTACAAAAAACAAACAAACAAAAAAAAAAAAGTGTCTAGAGATTTCACATTAAGTATATGCAAGCCAGAGGACACCTTGTACTAACCACACACCTGGTACAGGGAAGAGCCCTCACCCATCACTTCGCTCATCCTGAGTCACCCATCAAGGCAGGGAGGTGGTCTCACCTACCCCTGCAGAAACCACAGCTCACAGGGGTTATGTGATTTTCCAGGGTCACCCAGGGGGCAAGCAGCAAAGCTGCATTCAAACCCAAGACTTCCAGCTCCAAAGCCAGACTCTTAATCTCTAAGCACTGGTGCCTCTTAGAAATCCATTCCTGGCGGAGGAGAGGAGGGTGGGAGAGAAGGAGAGAAAAGAGAATGGAAATGTGAAGCAGGTAACCTCAAGTCCACCTGCAGAGGATTCAGAGCAATGTCAAAAACCTTAAAATCCCTAAGTGGCTTGAGACGTCCAGTGTTATCAAGCACACGGAAAGAAGGTGTGACCTCCCTCTTCCTTGGGGCCTGAGTCTGGCTGCCCTTGTGACATTCCAAAGGCAACCAGGCATCCGAGAGATAGGGGAGAGGCTGGCCATGGACCCTGAAACCTGACTCTCTCGGCAGCTGTGTGACTCTGAGCAAATTCCTGCCTTCTCTGAGCCTCTGAAAAGAGGCACGAGAGTTCCTCGTGGATTATCATGGCAGAGCTCCGGGCACATGGGACGCGACAAGTGGCTGATTAACCATTCTTAAAGCATTCCAGGCCCCATCCCAAACTGTGATTAAACTGTGTTCAAAGTAACAGCCCCTAAAAGGGGGTCGAGAGCCACCTCAGTGACTGTGTGGTTTAAGAAGTGGATTTCATAGCGGGGAACAGACGCCCGGACGTACCCAAGGGCAGCTGCTGGCGAGAAGCCAGATCCTGACCCCGAATCGGAGCTTCCCGCTATACCAGCTGCCACTGGAGATGATTTGCAGGTTGCTTTTTCTCTGGTTGAGAGAAAACCTTTAGGGCAGATTTTTGGGGGGACCAATTCTTCAGCCCCTTTGATCATTCCATGTAATGAACTTTACAGACAGTGGGGCAGGAAGAGTGAAAGCCTTCGGAAGCACTGGTTTAGAGCCAGTGTGGACCTCTTTCCTGAGAAAACTTCCAACTTACCCTGTCGCCATCTCATGGGATGGATGAGAAAGACAGACTGGGCCAAGGTCAAGAACCACAAAGAAAGCGAAAAATGAACAGAACACAGACCTCCACGAAATTCATGACTCTGCTTCCGCCTTACCCCCAGGCTCTCGTCACCCCAACTCGGCCTCATTGCAGCCGAGATGCATTAGCTTGCGGCGTGTCACTTAACCTCCCAGATGCTCTGCTTCCTCGCCTGGGAAACGGGAGACCAACTCTGTCCTACCTCATAGGGCTTCGGGGAGAATGTGCTCTGATGAGCGTGGGAGGTGACTGATGCTATGTGCTCCTGACTTACATACAGTTCCAACAGGTTGTACCTTGGGTTGCCCGGCCCTCAGGTATACAGGGTAACAGGCAGGGGGCAGACGGAGAGACAGGACGAGCCTGGAAAGGCTGTGAGAGCTGTGGGAATTTTTTTTTTTAGTTTTGAAAAGGAGGCTCTCTAGGGCTCTGTGTGAAGGGACCACGCATAAGGTCTCGAGGCCACCGCTGGATTTTCCATCACCAAGGGAAAGAGCCATATGTCTACTCTCCTTATAAAAAAAAGTCTATGCTGTGCTCTTGTCTGCTTTGAAAGCTGCAAGTTACAAACAAGATATGGGTTTTGCTTACCTAGAAAACTAGGTAACCAAACTAACAGCTTATTCTTAAACTAACAGCTCATTCCCCATCCGGGTGCCTGGAGGGTCCCCACTGCCAGGACCCACCAGGCCCCTAACACAGGGCCCCTCAAAAGCATCCCCCATGAGCCCCAAGTACACAGCTTTCCAAGTGAGCTCCCAGCCCATGCCTCCCCCTCTTCCAGGTCCTTCTCCCCCTCCATTTCCTTGCCGTAAAATGGAGGTAGCAACATAGTACCCAAATCCCAGAGGACTCCCAAAAGCAAGTTCCTCACAATTCATTTGGAGGCAAACCCTAAACTGTCCTAAACCGACATGAGGCTACTCTCAGTCTTCATGGATCCCACTTAGTGTGGCAGCTCAAAGCACAGCCCAACACCCAGCTGGGGTTTTTGTAACATGTCCCATCTATGGCTCTAACATCTGAAAAGTTCTGAACCCCTCCCAGGGGGCTGGGATACCAGGGGCTGTGGGTCGCAGTGGAAGGAACGTGCCTGGCCACACAGGTGGCCTTGCACACCTCCTTCCTCCCGCTCTTCCCAAAGGCCAGCAGTACCTCCAGACTTTTCTTCTCCAAGCTCTTCCCGCCCACACAGCTCCCCATCCTGCCACTGACGGCCTCTTCCCCTCTTCCCTGATCTGCCTCAGAGGAGGCGGGCTTAGCCCTCGGGGGTCTGGGACCCTGCACAGCTACAAGGACAAGCTACAGCTCTTCCAGCCGCCTCCCTCCCTGCCGGTCTGACATGACCTCCAGGCCGCCACCTTCTACACCATGCTACAGATGCACCATACAGAACGGAGCCAAACATCTCCCTCCCTCTCCAATACAGAGACAAGAAGGGAACGCCACAGGCACATTGACAGGAAATCTGCCTCTCTCCCTACAGACCTCCCAAGAGGCACTACATGATGATCCCTTACATCAGGTGCTGGACACAGACCAGCCTGGCTTTAAATCCCAGCTCTGCTGTGTGACCTTGGGCAAGCCACTTCCTCTCTCTGAGTGCCTTACAGCGCCTTAACTCTAAGTGTAGGTGATCGTCTCTACCTTACGTGGTTGTCCTGAAAATGATGTCAGTTAATGCTGGAAAATGCGAGGGTCCCAGGATCCTGCCAGATACCCAGGTGATGGAGGCGGCCCTGAAGCAAGGGAACAGCGGGCACGCACTCCGGGCATGGCTGGTCCCATCCCCCAGCCGGTGCCCACACAGGAAAGGATGGTCAAGCGTACACAGTCCTGCAACCATTTTATTCCCTTTCCCAGATGGTCAGCAGGACCTTGCATTCATCAAAGGCTGAACCGGGTCCCGGAACAGAGAGGTTAAGTGACCATCCAAGGTCACACAGCCAGCTGGGTAATGGGAGGGGGAGCTGGGAGGGGTGGTGGCCTGGGCCACCTAGCAGCTCCTGCCAAACAGACTCCATCACCACGGGACGCTGTCCAGCCTCCAGCCATGGGCACCGCGGTCCACCTCCGAAGGTCTCTGGCCTTGGATTCCCCAAATGCGGGCCGACCCCCCGCATCCCGCCCTGTAGGGCTGCGGGCACCGGGTGGGCGGTGAGCGCCCCCGCCCGCCCCGCCCCAGACGGGAAGTCCCCCGCGCGGGCGCAGCGTCTTGGCGGGCGCGCGTGCCGCAGAGCCCGCGGGGAGGGGTCCGCGCCGGGCTCACCCGACTTGGGGTAGGTGACGATCCAAACGTCGCTGGGCCGCACCGGGAAGTTGGCAATCTCCTCCATCTTCCCGCGGCAGAAGGGCGGCAGCCGCACGCCGTGGAACTCGAAGTACTTGCTCTCGAACTCGCCCGGGGTGCTGGGGGTCTCGGCCTCGCTCTCCGCCATGCCGCCGCCCGCTGCCGCCCGCGCCCGCCCCGCGCCGCGCCGCGCCCACGCCCGCCGCCCCGCCGCCGCCGCGCGGCGCTCCGCAGGCGTGACGTCACGGCGCCGCCTCGCCCGAGCGGCGCGGAGCCTGCGCTCCGCCGCTATGACGTCATGGCCCCGCCCGCCACGCCGCCTGCCCTCCGCAGACGGCATGTCGCGAGCCTCCGCCCCGCCCCGCCCCGCACCCCGCCGCCCTTCCCGGCTCCCACGAGGACCGCGGGAGACCCCCTTCCCTCGCCCCTCCTCCCCAGCCTGCAGCCTGCGTCCTTGCGTCGCGCGTTCAGTCACCAACCCGTTGATTCCGTCATTCAGCAAGTGCTCAACACAGGCTCATGAAATGCCCCAGCTAGAAGTGACCTCAAAGATGCATTAATTCACTCAACAAATATTTAGGGAGCATCTGATCTGTACCAGGCACTGGTCCAGGTTCCCGAAATACGTTAGGCAAAAGCCTGGCCCTCTGGGAGCTTACATTTGTGAATAACCAAGATAATTTCAGGTAGTGATACTTAGTATGAAAAGCAAGCTTCATAATCTCCTGAGGGCAGAAGGAGGAGGGTGTTAAATGCAGGTTCCAAACCAACCCCCAGACCTAAAACAACAACAACAACAACAACAAAAAACAGACTCTGGATAGCTCCCCAAATCTGTATTTAATAAGGTACTTCTTATGCAGACTGCAATTTTGAAAACAACAGAATTCTGGAGAGGTTTGAGTACAACCCCTCATCCAATCACTCACTCAACAAATATATATTAAGCACCTACTACATGCCTGGGGCTAGGTGAACTTGAAGATGAAAAGTCCCTGTCTAACTCTGACGCTCAGCGTCCTCAGCTGTGAAAAGGGAAAGACAGTGTCTACCCTCAGGTGCTGTAGCCGGAAGGATGGACAGAGATAACTGCACCACCAAGAATCCAGAGCAGAGCAGGTGGGCAGGACCTACTTGCTGTCTCTCATGTTTGCTCTAGACAGAGACACTCGCAGTCTGGCAAGAGAAATGCACACATGGCTGAGAGTACATACGTGCACGTGAACACAGAGAAGAAAGAGCAATCAACCCGGACTCGAGAAGCTCGTGATGGATGTCTTTACAAAAACAAACAGGACATTCCAAGCTCTCTAGACATGATGAAAAAAAAATTAGGTGATAGCACAGAGGCAGCTAGCCAGCCAAGGGCTGGAGGAATTGAACAAATGAATGAACGTGCTGATGCTTCAGATGAGGGTTCTCACTATGGGGGAAGACAGGGAAGAAATCTGTGGTATTGGATTGGAATCTGAGGTATTAACATGAGTTTATTTTTTAAAATATCAATTTCTTATCTTTGCTGAAAAGGCCTCTAGGCACTTGGGATTCCAGTAATATTAGGTCCACCCACTGCCCAGATATTGGTTTCTAAATACCTCTTGTATCAGAAAGAGTCAGGGTTTCTTGAAGGAAAAGACGATTCCAGGTCTGGGCAAAGTAAGTACAAGATGAGCCTCAAACATCTTGTTGGGCCAAAAAATAAAGTCTTTTTAAAAATGATAAGGATAGGTCAAAAAAGACAAAAGAGCTAGCTTGAAAGGTCAAATTAGAAATAATTTCCACATGTTAGACAAAAATTGGAAACAACTTAAATGTCCATGAAAATAGAATAGATAAATTGCGATATATTTATGCAATGGAACACTTACTACACAGAGATTAAAAAAAAAGAATTACTGGCATATGCAACAACCTAGGTGAATTTCACAGTCACAATGATGAACAGAAGAAACCAAATTAAAAGGCAATATGTTGTACGATTTCTTTCATATACAATTCAAGAGCAAGCAAAACTGATCTATGGTTATAGAGGTCGGAAAAGGGCTTAATGTGGGTCAGGGGCAGAGGGTTGAATGGGAGTGGGCACAAGAGTAGCCTCCAGAGTGTTTGTTGGAAATATCATCTTGCTCTCAGTGATGGTTACATGATGATACAGATGTGATATAGATATAGATATAGATATAGATATAGATATAGATATAGATATAGATATAGATGTACAGGTAGATATAAATGTAGATATGGATAGAGCCAGATGATTGACTGATGGAGAGAGAGAGAGAGAGAGACAGAGACAGAGACAGAGAGAGAGACAGAGAGAGACAGAGAGACAGAGAGACAGAGAGATATGCAGGGCCTGCTTCATGGTTGTGCAACCAGGGGAGTTGTAAAGGGCCCTGTGCTCAGAAGGTTTAATGCTCTGTGGTTACCATCTTGAAATTCTTAATAATTTTATCTTTGAACTTGTGCTTTATAAGTGAAGTCTGATGGGGTAATGGAGCATGTACTAAGAGCTTGGAGCCTCGGCTCACAAGCGGTTCCACCCACTGCCCCCAACTCAAGACAAGCTCCTGACTGCCCACTCCTCTGTCCTCTAGTGTCCCAGCCCTGTCCAACCACAGGGCCTGGGCGCCAGCATGAAGAGGATCGGAAACGACACTCACACCCCATGGCATCTCAGGATGGGGCATGACCATAGCCATCCCTGTCCTTATTTTTCTAGACTGGCAGCACCCCAGGTCATCTGGTAGGTGAATCAATAAAGGTGAGCCTCTCTCTGACCACCAGTTCAGGTACCCATTTGTCTGGTATGGAGGTTGCAAAGCCCTTGGGAGAGCAGGCCTGCGGGAAGGGATGATGCCTTACTTGAGTTTCTCACTCTCAGCCAGGGCGTGATGTGTGGGTCCCACACCTGACAGGAGGAAGCGGGCAGTTGATGGGCTGCTCTAGAAGTCATGGAGTGTGTTTCCCAGGCTCTTGTGAGGGTCTGCAGGTGCCCTACGAGTATCCCAGTATTGGAGAGAGTGACGTTAAATAGAAAACAGAAAAGAACATGACAGATTGAGGGAAAGAACGCAAAAGAAAGAAGAAAGCTTTATATTTTAGTACCTTTAGTGGCATTTTTTCCTGTTTTTTAAACAAGAGGACCTACATTTTAATCTTGCACTGAGACCCTCAAATTATGTCCTATGGAGATGTCTATGTAAAAAAAAATTATTTAGGTGTATACTTAAGATTCATATATGTCCATTACACCTAAATAACAATTTGCTGTGTGTATGTATGTATGTATTTATACCTAAGTGAAAATATTTTACATGAGTATATTTTAAAATTATTTAGTGAAGGAATGGTGGAAAAAAAGAACCCATGATTCCATACTGAAAATAAGAGAAATGAATGAAAGAAAGAATGAATGAGTGAATGAATGAATGAATGAATGAAGAAAGAAGAGAAAGCTCTTCTTTCCAGTAAAATGGCAACTAATAAATATAGAATTAATGATAGAGTTATATAATCACCGTTTTGTAGTCATTGTTGTAATAATTAACCAGATAAGTATATCATTTGAAGTAAAAACTATCACTGGGTAAAGATTTGTTTGGAGAAAATAATATTGTTCCAGTCTCAGAGCATCTACCTACAGACCACTTATCGATTAGAAAGGAAAAAGAATAACTTTTTAGTAGAGAAGTCTAGCAGACAGCATATCAACCAAATGATCAAAATAAACATCACCAACAACATGGCAAACTAACGCTTTGTGCCTCTGATGTGATGTGCTGAGAAGGTTTTCCTACCAAAAATTCATATCCTGAGTCTAATAATTAGGAAAAAATACAAAACCTAAGCCAAGGGACGGTCTATAACACAATGACCTATACTCTTCAAAAATGTCATTTAAAAAAAAAAAACCCACAAAAAACTGAAAGAACTGTTCTACATTAAACAAGAGTGAAGAGGTTTTAAACTAAATCAATATGTGACTTCAGATTGGACACTGGATCTGGAAAAAAAAAGCCATAAAGGACATCACCAGGATAATTTGCAACATATGAATATGGACTCTATATTAGCTAATAATATTGTATTAATTTTAAATTTTATGAATTTTAAACTGTACTATGGTTATGTTAAAGCAAGTTCTTTAGGAGGTACATGTAGAATCATGATGTCTGCCACTTTCAAATAGTTCCAGAAAAAACACAATTATGACACTAATGTGAATGCGTGTATATATACACTGAGAGAGAAAGAAAATGTGGCAAATGCCACGCTGAGTGAATGTAAGTGATGGCCCACGTTCATGGTTGTATTAGTTTTCTGTTGCCACTGTAACAAATTACCACAAACTCCATGGCTTAAAATAACGTGAATTTATTATCTTACAGTTCTGATGGTCAGAAGTTTAACGTGAATGTCATAAGGCTAAGTTCAAGTGTCAGCAAAACCACATTCCTTTCTGGAGGCTTCAGGGATGAATCCATGTCCCTGTCTTTTTCAGTCTTGAAAGGCTGCCCACATTCCTTTGCTGTGGCCCCTTCTTCCATCTTCAAAACCAGCGATGGCTTGCCTAGGCTTCCTCACCTTACATCGCTCTAACACTGACTCTTTTGCATCCCTCTTTCACTTTTAAAGACCCCTGTAATTATACTGGGCCCACCCAATAATCTGGAATTATCTCCCTATTTTCAGGTTGACTGGTTGGCAACTTTAATTCCTGCAGCCTTAATTCCCTTTGACATGTAACATAACATTGTCGCAGGTTCTGAGGAATAGGATGTAGACACCTTTTTTTGGCGGGGGGCGGGCGGTGGGGGTGGGAAGGGTGCGTATGTGATTCTGCCTACTACAGTTGTATGACTTCTTGTACCTCTTCCATAAGTTTAAATTTTTCAGAATAAAAAGCTAAAGAAAAAGCTCTGTTAATATAGAAAATCCTGAGGTCTCTACCAAAATAGCTACTAGAATTAATAAGTGCATTTAGCAAGATCACAGGAGACAAGGCCAACAAACAAAAAAAAAAAACAATTCTATTTCTATATACTAGCAACAAACAATTAGAAATTAAAAATTAAAAACACCATTTGCAATAGCATCAAAATACATTAAGTGCTTAGGAATAAATCTAAGAAAATGTGTGCAAGATTCGTATAAGAAAAGCTATGAAACATTGATGAGAGAAAGTTAAAAAAACTAAAGAAATGGAGACACACACCCTGTTCATGAATTGAAAGACTCAACATTCTTAAGATCCTCATTCTCCCCAAATTCATCTATAGAGTCTATGCAACCCCAAGCAAGTCTCCAACGAGCTCTTTTGAAAAAATTAACAAGCCAGTTCTAAAATCAATATGGAAAAGCAAGGAACCCAGAATAGTCAAAACAGTTTTGAAAAAGAATAGCGAAGCTGGAAGACTCACACTACCTGAGCTCAAGACTTATCATAAAGCTATTTGGCTTACAGCTATAGATCAGGACTGTGTGGGATTGGCATAAGCATAGACATAAAAATAAATGGAACAAGAAAGAGAGAGGTCATAAATAGACACAAATTTATGACCGATTGTTTTTTGACAAAGGTATTCTTAAAGGGCATAAAACAGGAGCTTCTTATGAGCCAAAACTGTCCACCAAGTCCTGGTCTGCCCCGTGGGTAGTGAACGCCCCATCTCCGGGGCTGTGTAAGAGGTGGATAACCTTCTGTCCTGAAGAGGCTCTTCCTAAATAAGTTCTCTGCCCCCTGATATCCCTGGGGCTGCTGACATCGCACGGAAGCGGCGGCAGGTCGCTGTCCGCGGTGCTGAACGCACACGGCTCACAAGATTCTACTATCCTTTCCATCTGGACTCAGTAGCCACAACTTCCGGTGCTCCTGTGTTTGCTTTGTTTTATGTTCTGTCTTGATGCATGTTTTCCTATTTGTATGTACGATCAAAATTTTAAGTTTAAGTACTCGTTTATTACGGAAATGTCAAACATATGTAAAATTAGAGACTAGCATAATGAACTTCTATGTACTCATCACCCAGTATCAACTGTTATCAATTCGTGTTTCACTATCTCTCACCTCTCTCCACCCGGATTATTTTGAAGCACATTTCATGTGTTATGTCATTTCATTCATTAATATTTCGGTATGATCTCTAAAAGGTAAAAACTTTTTGAAAACATATTCCCAATGCATTAACACAGCAAAAGAGTAATGATTACGCCTTAACATCACCGAACGTGTGGTCAGTGTATACAATCGGATTTATGGGTGGGATGCAAAGTTCAGAAGGGTTGAGGTATCTGCCTGGGGATGCCCTATGTAACCAGGATTTAGTGTTGCAGCACAGGTTACACCAGTAGCATCATGTGACCCTAGTCACAAATTGGCACATACCAGCCCGCTTGCCACAGATAATATTAAGCAAGTCTGAAGCACAGGGTGGTGGCTCAGGTGGGTGGTCACATCTGCAGGGTGGCCTCTGAGGACACCAGTGCCCAGAAACTACAGGCTCCAACCACACTCCCACCCAGACAGGTCTAAATTAAGGTCAATCAGAATCTCTGCAGAAGAATCCTGGGCTTCTACCCAGCATTCTAGTGTGTGGACAAGATGGAACCACAGCCTGACCTTGGCTTGAGTGCTATGTCCACCACCGACTGGCTGTGGGACCCGGGATAAAACACTTCACCCCTCTGAGCCTCCGATTTCTTGTCAGTTTAACTTACCACAGGCCACTTCAACCTGCCCTTGTACCTGTGGTCCCCCCTCCTGGAATGGCTTTCTGCTGACCCAAATTCTAATCTTCCCAGTTCAGAAACCCATTCCCCTGTGGCTGTCTGCTCCTGCAATCACTTCTCCTCTCTCTGACCATGTGCTATTAGTTGTCCATGTTATGGGCTCCGAGCAGAGCTGGAGGCTCCTTAGAAACCAGCTAGTCCAACCTCTGATTTTAAAGACAAGGAAATAAGGAATTGATTGGAGAAAGAACTTGCCCAGCATCACAGAGCAGGTGCACGGTGCAGCTGTGATGGTCTAGGGATCTTTCTGTTGCCTGGAGCACCACCTTGGGTGTTTCCAGCTCTACCACGTACCAATGAGCAAAAACTCTCTGCGCCTCAGTCGGTTCCCTCACCCATAAATTGAGAAGAATAATGCCTGCTTCCCGGGGTTGCTGTGAGAATTAAGTGAGATGAGGATGGGCTTTTGCAAACTTTAAAGTGATGTGTGCTTGTGAGGATTAGAGTTCCTATTATCTCCACAGAAATAGCAGTAGAGACCTCCTCAGGGCAGGGATCTGCCTCGGGCATCAGGACTCTCCACGGATCATTGGCACTCAGAAATCCCAGCTGGGGGCTTGCAGCCAGCATAGGAATGTAGTTTAAGAATGGGAGTCACAGCTGTGCCCCGGCTCCAGGGCCCAGAGAGGTCCTGGACTGGGACACTGAGAGATAGAGGGTGGTGGACCTATGAGTTGAGGCCACAGTGCAGAGTCCTGGGAGGGCTCGAACATCACAGGGGTCAGGCCCCTATCACAGCTCCCCTGAGTTTTGTCTAGATTATCTCCCAGCCCAGGGCAGTGTGGGGCTCGGGGGAGGCCCGGCGGTCCTCCTGGTCTGGTGCCCGACACGGAGGCGAAGTGCAGCTGATGCATCTCACTCCCCACTCCTTTTTCAAGCAGTAATCCCTGCCGCAGGGTGTGGTCAGCAAGGAGTGATTCATTTCCCCAAGGAAGCGTTCCATGAGGTGTGTGTTGTCTCCATTCTACACGGGGGGACACTGAGGCTCTGAGGGGTGAGGGGGTTAATGCTGAGATGCTGAGATAGGACTCAGACTCCGCTCGGCCTGAATTCAGAGCCCGGGAGCCCTCCTCCGCTCAGTAACTCCTCAGGGCTCTGTGTCGGGAGGATATATAGTGACAAGGCAGGGAACTCCGACAGATCAGAGTTCCTGGGTCAGTTCCTGGGCTGTCCGCTTTGTCGGTTGGGCCATCTCAGTGTACCCTAAGAGCCTGGCCAAGGGCAAGGTGTGGATTCTGCTCTGAGGACAGGAAGAGCAGTGAGTCTCAGGAGAGGTCAGAGGGAGTCTGGCTAAGAGAGGGAGGGAACTGGAGGGGGGGGGCACTGCTGCTCCTGTACACTGAGGGAGGTCCCCGACTGGGCCACTGAGAGAAAGGATGGTGGACCCATGGCTAGCATACATGGTGGGGGGCTGTGGTGGTGGCAGCCAGGAACCTTTGGGAACCCCAGCAGAAGAACACGCAGCTGAGATTCCGACAAGATTTTAATTCCTTTAATCCTTCTCTCCTTCACCCTCCCAGCTCCTGCCCAGTGCCCCCACTGGATGGACCCAGTACGAAGCCGGAGATCAAGGTTGCTGGGGTGAGGCAGACCGAGGGGTCACCCCTGAGGGCTGGTGCAGGACAGAGAAAGTCAGAGAAAGCATCTGAGTGGAGGCACACCACCCCGTCATTTCCATCCGCTCCCCTGTCTGACATGAGCACATTCTCCGTCTTCCGTGAGGTGCTCTGTAAACAGCTCCGCCACAGCGCCCGAAGCCCTCTTCTCAGCGGATGCTGTCCCCAAGTCTCCCATGTGGAAATTCCAGAACCAGAATATGCGTCTCAGCTCCTGCCTTCCTTTCTTCCTCTGATGACACAAGGGCAGGGTGACATGGCCACATAGTGACCTAGGACATACCTACAGGTTGAACCTCTCCCCCAAATGTACCTGAACCCCAGGGAACAGGCTCCTAGGAGTAGATGCTCCAGAGGGGCTGGTGGGACCTTCTCCAGTTCCTGGGAGCCACCTACCCACCCGGGTCGGGACGACCGTCTAAGAAGAAAACAGGGAGGCTCCCCCCTCGGCCCCCCATCTGCCCAAGTCCAATGCCACCGTAGACAGGCCTGGGCTCCGGAAGGCAAGTGAAAGTCAGGTCTCACGCAAGGGGCAGATGTGGGCACAAAGGACAAGGGCCAAGATGGGTCAGGAGAGGCCAGTCACTGGGCTGGCCCAGCTTGGTGCCCCTCAGGCCTGACGGGCGGGGCACGTCTGGGCTTCTTGGCCAGGTCCACAGGGGGAGCCTCCCCAGACTGGACGGGGACTGGTGACCGGCAGGCTGCAGAAGAAGCAGAAGCCAGTGAGGTCAAGTGGTCAGAGCCTGTGGCTGGGCGAAGGGCAGGATGAAGTCGTGTGGGGCAGCATGGTGCACAGTGAGCCCAGGTCAAGCTCCTGCAATGAGAAAGGACCTGAGGCCCTTATCCTGGCCGAGCTGGAGTGACGGGACGGTCCAGGGACGGCCCCTCCCTGGGAGTGCTGTGCCCAGGAGCTCTTGGTAAGCAGAGGAGCTCTGGGAGGACTGTGGACTCAGCCAGCGCAGAGGGCAGGCTGGGGAGAGGCAGGCGGCCTCAACCCAGACCCCACACGGGGCACGCGGGGACATCTGGGAGGGAGGCGGAAAGACTGGCGGGGATCTGGCAGAGCAGGGAGGTCACTTGTCCTCTGTGAGCTCAGGCTGTCTCTGTGTGGGGGGAATGGTGACTGCCTCCCACCAGGCCCTGCAGACTGACCAATGTGACAGGTCAGTACTCACATCCGGGCCCAGCACAGGGGCTGGCCCACAGCAGGGACCAAACACACAGGCCAGGGGCTGCACAGGCAGAAGGACAGAGGGACAAGGTGATGGGGACGGCCTGCCCAGGGTCAAGGGAATCAGCCGGCACCTCCCCCACCCAGTGTAGCCACCCTCGCGCCCCAGGCTCGTCTGCCCGCCCTCACCTGACCAGCCCCAGGAGTTTGTCCTTCATCTTGGAGCAGAACCCGAGCGCTGAGCTCCTCAGCAACCCCTGCATATACCACAAGTCGGCCGGCATGTCAGGCAGCCACCCTGCCAACCTGGAGGAAGGCCCGCGGCTCCAGTTGGCTGCACCCAGGCGTGGGCCCAGCCAGCACCCCCTCCCCACAGGCCCTGCACCCGAAGCACCAGGGCCAAAGGAAGCGGGTGGGGGTAAGAAGCACCCAGAGGCATGGGCTCCACTGCAGAGCAGGTCGGACCCATGCAGCACTTGCGGGGGAGTGGGGGTTGGGGAACCAGCACGAGAGACTCCGATTGGTGGAGGTGGCCAGGCCCTTAGGGTCAACTCCACAGGACACAAGTGGGAAGCGCAGGGGAGGAAAGGGGAGGGCTTTGGGGCCGGCCGGCTGGTGGTGCAACCCAGCTCCCCTGCTCATCAGCTATGTGACCTGGGCAGGTCAAGGAACCTTGTGGGCCTCAGTTTCCTCACCTGCCAAATGAGAACCGTCACCTCGCTTGCACCTCCGTCCTGCTCTCTCTCTTCTCCCCTGCCCGCTCCGCACCTCTGCACCCTCTCCCCGCAGCGGCCAGCGCCCTTCCTGAAACATGCAGGCCACCACCGCGCTTCCTTGCTCAAACCTACCTGTGCCACCCACGTGGGCCCTACAGCGTCTGCAGAGGGCTGCGTTATGCAACTATGGCCAGAAAGTACCTGGCCAGACACCTCTTCAGACCCACCAGACACTGCAGGGCCTCACTGCCCACGGCGCTGTCCTTAGATGAACCCCCAAACCTTTCACTAGGCAGACAGTCCGCAGAGTGTAGTGTGACAAGCAGAACGTAAGCAGGACCACCACCTCCTTTATTCTAGACCTTCTACCTGTATTATTGCAACCGGCACGTAGGTTACAGAAAATACCAAGTATTAACACTGCCTCCCCATCAGTCCTGTTTCGCAGAGGAGACCACCGAGACCCCTCTGAGTCCTTCAGCCAACACCAGGTAGCGTGGGGAGACCAGCCAGGCTCTGCCTGCCGGTGTGTCAGCCTCGCTTCCTGCCATGGGCTCTGGTCTCCGCCATAACCCCGCCAGCAAGCCAGGAGTCCCAGGACTCGGGGCCCGGCCTCACCGTCTGGTCTGGAAGTAGGCGTACTCGAAGGGCAGCATGCAGGGCAGCAACAGGACCTTCCCGAGGCTCGACCGGCAGAAGTGGGCCCAGAGGCTGGAATCCCTCTTGCACGCTCTCTTCAGTACTGCAAGAGAAGCCACGGTATGCCCGGCCACCCCTCCAGCCAGCCAGCTCCTCAACATCAGCTCTGGGGCAGGCAGCCTGAGCCCCTCTTTACCTCGCCTGCCCCCGCCCCCCGCAGCAAAAAATACAGTACTGAGCAAGCCCCACCCCCTCAGCTCCTGCTCTCTCTCTATTTTTCTTGAAATGGGCAGAATGTGTCCCTTTCACTGAGGAGTGAACCGAAGCTCAGAGTGGAGAGGTAATTTGCCCAAAGACCATTGCCAAGACGGGGCAGGGCCAGGATGGACCCAAAGCCTGCCAGGTTCCCCAAGCTCCTTCCACCTCTCCTGCCCCTCTGGAAAGTCTGCTGTGGCCCCCCAAGACGAGACAGGTGCCCACGTCATACTTTCTTCAGCAACACATCGCTAGAATTATTAACCACAGCAGCTGCAGCCGCTGGGACCACAACGACCCTTTTCCCGAGCCCCCTATCCCCTGAACTGACCAGAGAGGAAGGGACAAGCATCCTGGCCAGGGCAGAGCCAGGGCCCAAGTCCTCCCCTGACCCCCGCCTCCCGCCCAGACCATGGCGTAGCCAAGCACACACCACCGACCCAACTCTGGCCCGTGCCTCTGGGAAGGTTCACGGACAGCACAGTTCAAAGACCCAGTGCCCTGTTTACCTGCTGTGCATCCCAGGACGAGTCCCTTCCCTTCCCCAAGCCTAGCTCACCTCCTCTGTAGTGTGGGATCAGCAGGACTGCCTCCCCAAGCAGATAGGCGAGGATTAGGGGGTGACCGTAAGGGCGGGGCCAGATGGTAACTCCCTTCCCAGCTGGAGACAGCAGTATTCACCCCACCCCATCATAGGGGCGTAGGGGCGGCTCTCTGGTGCCCCCATGTGGCTCCAGGGATGCTGCCGGCGTTCCAGAGCCCCAGGCTTGGACCCCAGGGGCTCAGCCCCTTTCTGCTCCCCCTGTGTGGTCTCCAGTGCTGAACGAGGCGCCCTCCCCATGCCCCCATTCCCTCCTCCACCTCACTGTCCCTGCTCTGGCCTCACCACCATCATCTCTCCTCCCAGCCTCCTGCCTCCTCAGCCTGTCTCCTCCAAGCCGGGTGCAGCTGAGGACCTAGAGTTCAGAGCGGCAATGAACTCTAAAAGGAGGGGGTGCCCCAGCAACCTCCCAGGGGCCCCATCTCTCTTCTCCAGGCCACCTGTGCAACCCTCCCAACCTTGCTCAGCTCATCTCTCTACCCTGCCCCCAACCACTGTGGTCCCGCCACAGGGCCTCCAGCTCCCGCATCCCCCAGCCCAGGACGTCTGCACATGCTGTGCCCTCTGCCTGGACGCTCGTCCTCCGCCCTGCTTGGCCGACTCCTCCTTTCACGTCTAACTCACCCCCAACCAGCACGATGACACGCACGCACGAGGCCCTGGACTTTCCTGCTCTTCAGCTGTGACCTTTAGGTTGTCGAGCCCGAGAGCAGGCTAAACGTTCCGGCCAGAACTCCTGGTTCTGCCGTTTGCTAGCTACGTGACCTTGGGGGAGTCACTGAACCTCTCTGTGCTGTGGTTTTTTCATCTGTACAAGGCACGCCATTGAGTACCATACCCAGAGTACTGTCGAGAAGAGGAAGCATGTCCAGACCTTCTGGATGTGCCTCTCCCATGTCCCTCAGGACCACCAGCCCTTTCCTGGACAGGGGACGAAGACCTGGCTTCCGCGGAAACAGACTTGGGTTTGAATCCTCCCGCCGTGGGCTTTGCGACCTTGGCGAGTCCCTTCTCCTCCCTGAGCTTCGATTTTTTCATCAGTGAAACAGGTAAGAAACACACTTAGGCCCATGGGCGGGGTGAGGAGTAAATGACACACCATGTAAAAGCCCCTGGCACCACACCTGGCACCATACCTAGCACTTAGCAGGTGCTCAGAAAAGTGAGCCACGTCCTCTTCCTGAGAGCTATCACCCAGCCCTGCATGCCGGGCACGTGCCAGGGGAGCGAGTGTGGGAGGGAGGGACAGTACCAGTCTCCAGCTCCAGCGAGAGCACCTCGAAGTTGGGCACATCCTTGACCATCACGTAGGGCACATCCCAGTGGAGCGACAGGCCCGCCTTCTGGCCTTGGTCATGACCAGCGTCCCAGGTCTCATCGGCTGGGGTGGGGGGCTCCTTAGACACCAACATCCACAGCACCGGCTCCTTGGTGAGTCCTGGGTCAGGAGAGGGGAGAGATATGACAGGTCAGCATGTCCGGAGCCTTCTGGTGATAATGACTCCCCCAGCTCTTCACCCTGTCCATACCATCCACACCTCTCAATGCCCAAACCCAACTCTGATGGGCCCATGGCTTGTCCCAAAGGACGCCTGCCCACATTCCCCCAGCCTTGCTCTGCTCTGCTCCCTGTACACCTTCTAATAGTTAATCGGAGCTTAGACCCTGAAGACCTTGTCCGAGGTTCAAACCCTGGCTCTACCACATGCGAGCTATGTGACCTAACGGCTCCATGCCTCAGTTTCCCTCTCTGTGAAAGGGGGAAATTGAGACCCATTCTACGTGGTTGCTCTGCGAATTAGTTAAGTACATAAAGCTCAGACTCAGTCTGGGCACATGTAAGAGCTCAGCCAACGCTTCCCACTGCTGTGTGCTTCGGGCCACAGTGTGGGGGAGGACACAGGTTCTGCCGTCAGGCGACCTGGGCTCACATCTCAGCTCTACCGCTTTGAAGAGCATTGTCCTGTGGGATGACATCCAAGCTCTCTAGCTCTGACCTCTCTGGCTCACCCACTGCCCCACGCGTGCATACGCACACACACACACGCACACACGCACCTGCAGCCATACTGAGTTATGTTCTCTGAAGGTGCCGGCCCCTGTTCCTTTGCTCTTGCTCTTCTCCCTCTGCCTAGAATGCCCTCTCCAACTTTTCCATATTCTTCCTAACTAGTCACTGCCTCCAGGAAGCCTTCTTTGTCCACTCCAGCCTCCCCCTCCCCAGCTCCCAGGCTGGGTCAGGTGCCTCCTCTGGGCTCCCACAGCCTTGACCACCCCTGGGGAGATGTCCCTCTCTGGGTCTGACCCCTGCACCAGGCTGTGGGCAGCTCAAGAGCAGGACACACAGCCTGGGTCCTCTCTGCATCCCCAGCATCCAGCTCAGGCCAAACATAGAGCAGATGCCAAGGAAGAGAAGGAGTGAGCCAAGGTCCATAAAATCTCAAATGCCCCTGGCGCTCACATGGGATGAAATCCCCAGCTACTGTGGGGGCTGCCACCTACCGCGTCTCTCAAGGAACCTCAGGGCGTCCAGGTAGCCTTGTCGGCATTTGTCAGCTAATCCCTGCCAACACACAGGCCAGGATGGGTTGGGGAAAGCCTGGACCTCCCCTCAAGCTGGTGATCACAGGTCAGAGACTTGTCTTCAACCAGAAGTGAGCCTAGTCCAGTCGCTACTCCCCAAGAGACCCTTTGGCAGGGTTCAAGGACCCCGAGGGCCCCCAGTCCCGGAAGGGAGGGCCACAGGACTGCAGGAGAAACAAGGTTGCTCCCCATCCCCCACCCCCATCCTCACCCCAGCCCAGGATGCCCGGGACATTACCTGGTTCCTTACAGGTCAATGGATGATGGGTTCCTTTGCGTGTTTGATATTCATTTCCAGGACCAGCCTGGGATGGCAGAGGATCCCAGGGGCCCGGGGGCCCACACCCGCCTGTCTCTGCCAGGGCACTGCTAGCAGGGAAAAGGTGCCTACCAGTCCAAGAAAGAGCTCTGCTCTCCTCACTATATTAACTAGGACAGCCAGGCCACCTTTCCGAGACTCTCAGTTTTCTTGTCTGTAAACAGGGCTGCGATGTTCTGTCCACCCCAGGACTGTGGGGAGGATCAGAGGTATGAACATGACCTCGTTTCACAAGTTATAAAACATCATAGGACTGTAAGAGGTGTGAAGGAATAGAATAGGGCCAGGGCGTGCTTGGGGAGGGGGGGCATGTGATGATGATAAACTATGTTGTTAAATTACCTCTTTTTCGGAAACACCAAGGGCCAAAAGCAGAAAACGTGGATCTGTTGTCCATCTTTTCTGTGCTTACTCCTCCCTGCTGTCCAGGGCAGTGACTAAGAGCACGGTTTGAGCTAGCTCAGGATCTGAGACCTGGCTTGGGAGCTTCCAGGCTGTGTGACTTTGAAGAGGTCACGTAACCTCTCTGAGCCATGGTGGCCTGCTCTGGGAAACGAAGATCCCAATAGCACCTTCACACAGAGCATGACCAGCGGTGCCCTGGCAGAGGCCAGACTCAAACCCCAGCTCGACAGAGCTGGCCTCAGTGTGCTGCCCTGACCTGGGGCCAGTCCTAGCGTAGCACCTGCTCAGGGAGGGGACAAACAGTAAGGACACAATGTGAGCCTCAGCCTGTGGTCTCAAGGGCTTGGTTCTAATCGCCCTGAGGCTGTGCAGAGTCTTCTCAGGCACAGAGTCTGACGCAAGCAGCCCTTGACCATGGCCAAGTCTCTCACGCCTTCGAGGCTGGCCCCCAGAGCCACACCCACCTCCAAATTGAAGTGCACGAGGCTGGAGAACCCCAAGAATAAGTTCATGGTGCAGATCTGGAAGCTGGCATTGAAGGCGTGCAGCTCGTGAAGGCTGGCCGAGGTGCTCCAGGGGCAGATGTCCACTGTCCCAGAGAAGGGCGACACGGTGATGGTGTGGGGGCAGTCCGAGAAGGGCAGATTGTTGCTCAGAGCCCCGTCAATGTAGTACTGCAATGCAGGTGGGCGGTGCTGCCCTCAGGAAGCCTGGCCCCCTCCCGCACCGCCATGGAGCCCCTGGCCGAGGAGGGTCTGCAGCCCGTGACCCTGTGGCTGCCCCTGAGTCACTAGACCTGCTGTGGCCCGGAGCATGGGGTGCTCCCACCCACACACCCTCAGCAGCAGTTGCCTCGGACCACCCAGGGCGCAGGGCATGGCCGTAGTCACTTACCTGCCCTCTGAATTTGGGGGGGATGATCCCACAGTAGAAAGGAAAGTACATGGAGCAGATCAATGCCTGGGGGGATAAGAGTCAGCCGAAACAGCCGTTCATCTTCCTAGCGCCCAGAACCTGCTCTGAGCGCCGTGTCTCAGCCCAGCACGGCCCACGAGGTGGCGCTGCTCCCGCTGTGTCCAAGGGGAGAAGCCAGGGCCCGGGCACGGTCGGTCCCAGCTGAGTGCTCAAGGTTAAGAAGAGACACGTGAGCTCAGGCCTTCTCGGCAGCCGCCCTCCTCTGCCTGCTGACGGGAGCCTTGCTGACTCGGGACTGGGGCTGAGACCCCGTCCCCAAAAGGCGGACGGGGCACCAGTGCCACTTCTCTTGTATCAGTCTTGTGGGAATCCTCCGCCAAGAAGCGCAGGGTGTCCCCCCACATGTGTTCCTTGGCCACTGATCCAGCCAGATGCGCCTCAGACAAGAAACCTTGACTTCTCTATCCACTTGGAAAACACCGTCTACTCTTCCCAATAGAGGCTCTGACAAGTCCTGCAGTAAAAAGGACTCTAAACATAGATCGTGATGCTGCTGGTATTTAGGACTGGATTATTCTCTGTTGCGGGGGAGTGGGGGGGCACTGCCCTGTGCATTGAAGGGTGTTCAGTAGCCCCCCTTACTTCTACTCAGCAGACGCTGGCAGTGTACACACGCACATGCACACACACACACTGTTGTGACAGCCCCAAACGTCTCCAGGGGCTGCCAAATGGTGCCAAAGAGAAACCACCCAGCTGAGGATGCCTGGCCTAGCGCTTCCCAGCATGTGGAGCAGAGGGCCTGTCTACCGGAGCCCTGGGACATCCTGTCCAGTCCCCTCGGTGACGCAGAACCTCTCCTGGCTCTCACTGTGTTGGCACCTCATTCCCACAGATTAATAGGAAGAGTGACAGCAGTTGATGTTTACTGGGCACCTACTATATGCCAGGCTCTGTGCTATGTGTCATATAGGCAAAGATGCTGGAATGGGCTTTGGGGTGCTCAGCTGGCTTTCTTGGGGAGCCACAGACGTTAGCCCCATAGCAAGAGGCTGGCTTCTCCCTGCACACCCTAAGAATTCCAGTCAGCACAGACCCAGAAGCAAGCCCCGTGCTGGGTGCTGGGGACCCCAAGTTGAAGCAGATTCTGTATCGGGGACCCTAGTCTGGGTGGAACGTGAGACCCTGATTGGCGGGGGGGGGCAGAGCCGCCGTGGGGGAAGCACAGGTCCCCTGGCTGCGGCCTTTCAGGGCTGGGACCTGTGTCCCGACCCGTCTGAGCTTGCCCAGGGACTCTCCTGATCTCCCCACCTCCTGCCTTTGTGCTCTGCCCCCGACCATGGCATGTGCTGTTTTATTTCAATACTGACAGGTGTGGGCACTACGTGTATCTCACACCTGTCAGGCGAGGCGCCCCGACACGTAGGCGAGATCTGGGTCTGTGTGCCTGGCACAGTGGCTGGCCCATAGCGGACACTCGGTGTCAAAAAGTGCCTGGAGGACTAGGCTGGGGTGGCGGCCGGGCGGGCATGCCTCTGGAAAGAGCAGCCCTTGTGGGGGGGGGGCGGCTCTGACTAAGAAAGCCCGACCTTGCCCCCCATGCCCAGCCACGCCCGCTGAGTGCAGCCGAGGTGCCCCACGGCGGGCTGGGCCGTCTCCCTCCTCGCCTTGCCACCCCGCTCTGCACCGCGACTCCCTCGATCGTAAACCAACTGAGGCGCTGCAAGTTCACCCACACCCCTGCCCTGCAGATGTGTCTCCCCTAGCAAGTGCCTGGAAAGGCCAGTTCTGGTTGGAGATGGAGCCCACCAAGGCCCCAGGGCCCACCAGCAGCTCACCTGGATGACCTCATCACGGGAGGCGAATTCAGTGACTATGTAGTTGTCACCTTCGGGCCAGCGGGTCAGCGAGATACCCAGCCGCTGGGAGGCCAGGATGTGAATGTCAGGAGGTAGGTGGAGCTGCAGCAGCCCCTCGATGAACTCAGCAGGATTGTAGGCGGGGTGGAAGATGCCCAGACTCAGCTGCTCCACCTTCTGGACTAAGCCCAAGAGACAGGAGCAGCCAAACTCTGCAGGCATGGGGACAGAGTCCTGTCACACCTGCTGGAAGGCTCTCCCGCTGAGAAGTCCTGTGCCCCGCCCTGCGTTCCAATGTTCTGCCTGCCTTCCGCCCCCAAGTAACCTTTGGAATGGTCTTTCCAGCTCTGACCCTCGGATCCCTCTTCTGCGAAAGCAAGTGGCCATCTCCTGAGTCCCCCAGGCTTGCACAGGGAATAAATGAGAGTGTGCAGGATGGAAAGACTGCCGGCCGCAGCACCAGGCACGAAGTCCGCAGACACCCCTCTCTCCATGTCCACCAGCTCCGGTCGGAATTGGCTCCGCCCGAGAGTCCCCCAGCCCTCCCCGCCCGCCCCCCGTGGGGTCCCCGGGACACACCTGCTGACTTGCCCAGGAGGACGCAGATGGCTTGGATTGCCCCGGACGAGGAGCCGTAGAACCGGCCGGCACCCTGAAGCAGGCGCGGGGCGCGCTCCCTCAGGCACTGGGTCACGCCCACGTGGTAGAGGCCCAGAAGGCCGGCGCCCGAGAAGGACAGGTTCCAGCTGCCCTCCTCTTGGAAGCTGTTGCTCATGGCGTTGGGGTCCTGGGGCACGGAGGTTGGAATGCGGCGAGGAGGGCAGGGATGGATGGCGTGCAGGCATGTGGAAGCCTCCCCAGAGTCAAAGGTGGAGCTGTGGGTGTGGCCCAGAAGGGACACTCTTGTAGGAGCCCAGGCCCTGCCCCAGCAAATGACGTCCCTGGGTCACCGACCTCCTTCTCCTCCAGATGAGCACCAGGTGTGGCCCAAACATGTTGACATGCTGTGGGTGACTTGATTCAACGCCCCAGACTGCAGGGTGATGTGGCCCCCAGGGGAATGGGACCAACACCTGTTCTGATCACTGGCAGTCCAGATGGAAGCATTATTCCTGCCCCAGACCTACAGATGAGGAAATCCAGGGCAGGGGGGAAAGCCAGGAAGTGGCAAAACTAGACCTGCAATCCCTGGTCTTCGATGTTGACAGACTTAACTTCTGCTGCTGTGCTGGTTCAACGGGCCAGGAATCCAGTGGGAGGCAGGACATCTGCGTCCCGGACTGTCCCCACTACCTGTGGACTTTGCCCTAGCTCCTCGCCCTCTCTGGGCTCTGGTATTTTCAGCATAATATGAGGGGCTTGGCTTTGAGGACTTCTGGAGATCTTTCTGCTCTGACCTCTGCATCCTCAGACAAGACCCTCCAACCAACTGGCCAGCTCTGGGGGGCAGGGGGAGGCGCTAAAGGCAAGAGCAGCAAGCGCCCACCCCGTGCAATCATCTTCACAGTAGGGACCACTGTACCCACTGTGCCCACGTTCACTTGGGGACGCCGAGCGTGGACACGGCTAGCAAATGCTTCAAAGACAACTTGGCCGCATCCTGTGAACCAAGCAACCTTCTGGAAATCAAGCCAGGGCCGCGGGCGGAAGTAAGTACCCCCGAGAAGTTCTCCGACGTGGCCACTGGATACCACGGAGAAGCAGGGGTGGCGGATTGTAGACAACTGCCCCCTCCCCCCGCTCCCCAGGGATGAGTGAGAACCACGATGGATACTACGGGGAATGTCGGGGAGCCTTGGAAGCGACGGGCACGAAGAAGAACGAGGTTTATCGCGTGAGGCCGTTTATGCAAACACTCCCAAAGCAACACTGCGTATCTTTACAATCATATACGAATCGCCTGGAAGATGAGTTGGAAGGTCACGTGTTACATACGTCAGAGATGGCTACGGGGAGTGGAAGGCAAGGGAAACAGAGGTGGAGAGGAAAGGGCGATGAATAAAATAACAAGTAAAATGGATGATATGCGCCTGAGGGGCTCAAAAGGCAGGGAGGGGACACAGGTGGGAGGCCGCGGCAGAGGTGGGCCCCAGCCCAGGCCAGCCGGACTTGACCTGAAGCTCGGCTCCCTGTGCGCCACCTCCTCACTGCATAGCGGTCAGACCCGTGGGGCCAAGCCTCCTCCGCTCACTCATGATTCCAGAGCACAGACTGCC